>VZRU01016168.1:167295-192795 GCA_013398155.1 Pedionomus torquatus | reverse complement strand
CGCGGGGCCGCCGTGAGCGGTGGGGTGGGATAGGGGCAGCCCCGCTGCGGCCGTCCCGAGGACCCTGAGGGGAGGCCCGCTTCAGCCAGGCCCCTCTCTTGTCCCCGAGGGGAGTGGGGGCCGCTGGCAGCGGCAGGGCCGGAGCCGAGTGGGCCCGGCGGGGCCCCGTGGGTTNTGGCTGCGGCAGCCGGACCCCCCACAGCCCCGACTGCCGAGGCCGGCGGCCCCGCTCTGCTGGGCCAGGGCCGCCCCGCGCCCTTCCGCACCCGCGGCCACATTCCTGCTGCTCCAGCGCTCCTCTGCCTTCCAGGCTAGAGCTCCCCGCAAGGGAGGCCGAACCCGGCTCAGCGTGTTCGCGTTTCCCTGGCGCCGGGACTCGTTTCCCATTGTTAAACCCGATAATTTTTTTGCCGAATGCTGAAGCTTGGTGGTTTGGCAGTGGGGGTCCCGGTGACTCCCCCTGTAAGACTGCCCTTAAGGAGAGGTTGCTGGGTAGGCAATGGTTGCTTTCTGCAGTGTTGATTCACTGCTGATACTTGATCAATATATTCCTTTTTCCTATCCAGAAGCTTATTATTTCTGACGTAAAAATTCTTAAGTTGACTTGTTACCGGGTTCTTCTGCAGTCCTTTGCCTTACAAATTCTGTTCTGAAGCACCCATAAATGAGTTTTATCCAAGCTTGGATAAAACTTGGGTCTACCTGGGGATTGCTTGACTAAGTTGTGCTACTGAGGGCATGAAGGGATCTGTTTGTTTCTGTGAACTTCAGTGCAGTTCTGAAGCCTTTGTTGGAGCCAGAGAATAGGGTCACTTAACATCTATGGTTTATTATTATTATGATTTATTTAGCCACTATGTACAATTGTAGAAAGAGAAACAGTGGAATGACAGTTTCTAGATCCTGTTATCTATCACCACTGACAATTCAGGCAAGAATAAATTGGAAGGGCAGAGAAAAGTCTTCACAGTACTAGACTTTTCTCGAAAATAAAAGGAGAGAAAAGATGTTTTGTCCTATCTAGGACGTACCTCCAAGGAATACAACTAATAGCTTTTTTCTTATTCTATCCTCTGCTTGAAAGCATTTAGGTAAAATCTCAGTAATTTGTACTACTACCCATGGGATTATGCAGGGACTAGGTTGGTCACTGGTCATGATTTCTTTAATGCTGGAACAGTACAAGTAAATTATTTTTTTTCTTGCCCCATGCAGAAAATACTGTGAATGCTCCGTAAGTTTTGCTTTTGAGATAGTTAGGAGAACCATTTCTACAGAGCTTCTTGAAGCCTCTGGTCCTCTCCTGTTTTGACTGTTCAAATACAGGCTTTTTGACTATGAATTCTCTTACCTTATTGCACTTTATATGGTTTGATAGTTCAGGAACAGTTGTGCAGTTGTACCTGCCCTCTTTATCCTTGTCTTATCCTTGTGGAGCCACAACAGGACTATGCTACTTCTGTTCTCTCAAGTCATTAACCATATGTTCATGACAGAGTAGAATTTACTGCCCTCCAATACGTTTTTTAGCGTGCTGAAGGAGTATGTTTCTTCTTTTTAAAGAAACAATGCAATTTGGATGGGGGGTGAAGTTGGTTGTTTTTGGGTTGGATTTTCAGTCTAATGACAGAAATCCCTTTGCGAGGAATGATACCTGCTTTTAGAGCTGGTGATGTTAGTTTGATAACTTTTTGGAATAACAGTCTACTGTTAACTTATTAGACTATGAAGTACTACATTTTCACAGGAGCAATGCAAGGTATCATTCCAGATATGCACCTCGGCACAAGAGCTATTCTTAGTTGCTTTCCTAAAGTTTGTCTTCATAGCTGATGGACGTTTTGGAGTGTAAGTCCTAGAGGTTCTAGGACCCTAAATGCTGATTCAACAGCAGCTACTTCGCAGCTGTCAACATGGCCACTGGTCCATGGAGCACAAGCTCTGTAATTCCTTATTGGTCCTCAGAGGAATGATGGCACTTCAGTTCTTAAATTCTAAGGTGAAAAAAAATGTGTGTCAAACATTCCCACTGCCCTTACAGTCCAGTACAGCACGTCTGCCAAATTAAACTGCAGCTTGGAAAAGAGGTTAGTATGTTTGGAAAGGTGAAGAAAAACAAATCTGGGAAAAAGAAGAAACTAAATCAACACAGAATACCTTTAGAAATAATAATAATAATGATGATAAAAAAAAAAAAAAAAAAAAAAACCAAACAAAAAAACCCCAAAACTAAAAAACCTTTTTTAAAGATGAGTTAGGTTTTTTTTTTTTTGGGTTAACCTACCCATAAGAGTCAGCTGGCCAGTCTGCCTTAAAGAAATGTGAAGTAAAGATAAGGTGTTACTTACACATAGAAGAAAACTTTCTGTGCAAAATAACTTGCGGTGTGACACATTAAATTTCACTTGGAAGCGTAAATCTCTTAGTTTTATGTCCCAGACTTGTTCGTTTGTGCATCCAGCAGGGTATGTTTGTTTGTTTGTTTTATTCTGAAGTAAAAGGGGTGCGAGGGCACAGAAGGAGTTTTGCTTTCCGCCCCCTCGCTTTTCCTTTGCTGGTCTCCGCCGCCTGCCCGCTGCCCTCCGTGGCGCGGCCCTTCCCGTCCCGCTGCCGGGCGGGGGTGGCGGCGGCCCCGTCGCGGTGGTTGCTCGCTGCCGGAGCTGTCCCTTCAGCACCGGCCCTCCGGGGGAGCCCTCGCAGAGATGCTTTCTGCCTCCCGGGGTCGCCCGGGGAAGAGCCCGGTGGTGAACGCCACCGGAACTGGTGCGTGCCCGGAGTTTTTGGGGACCGTCTGCGGGTCTTGCTTTGTGGCTTTCATCTTTGTTTGGTTTTAATTGGCCTAGTCCCTAAGAGCAGGTTGGGTGAATGTTCTACCCCTGCTGAAATTTGACTGACTGAGGGTGGTAGGACTCGGCATCTGATTTCTTTCCCTCTTTTATCAGTGAGAAATATCAAAGCAGCTCCTTTAGCATATTCTTAGTGGTGGGGTACTCTCATATCTGGGTTATTGTCATTACAGTCTTGTTTTAAAATGTCAGCGTTGCTGGTCAGTTTATATACTTCATCTTCTAATTTATAGCTCATGAGCATTTGAACACTGAGGCTGCAGGTGTAGGAGTGAAAACTTCTTTGTTGTGTAGATCCTTGAAGTTCAGAGTGTTACCCAAAAGATGTACTTCCAGTAACAGACAAATTCTTCTTGTGTTCTGGACTTCTTCCTTTTGGAAAATTTTCCTGGTCAGTTTTCTGTCTTGCTTCCCATTAATCTTTTGTTCATGGAACACTAGGAAAAAAAGCATAGGCATCCTTATTACACTAGCTAAGGATTCAGATGTGTTATCTGTACTGATGTAATCCCTATATGTAGCCAACTCCTAGCTTGTAGGTTTGACTGACTTACAAAAATAAGCCAAGCTTCTGAAAATCATGTTCAGGAAAGACAATGCTGAGGGTGGGAGGAGGTGGGTAAAAATAAATAAATAAAAAGTCTGTAGCTTGGCTGTGAACAGCAGAGTTCATATTAAGGCCATACAGTTTTGTGACAATGTCTTCTACTGTAGGCTTATACTTAGGAAAGACATTTGATTGGAATGATTACAATCATTTACTTAAGTGGTATCTAACTTGCTCCCCTGCCTTGTATGACTATGTAATTTCTTTTAAAAACAGTGGAGAGTTTTATGTATACAATCAATAACCCAGTAATATGATACAGTACTCTGGAGTAATACCTACCTTAATGAAGTCCATTACAGACTTAACTTCCTTTCTACTAGACAAAGCAGGGAAACCATGTCAAACTAAATGCAGAAAAATATTAAAAGTCTTGGTGAATTTCTGCTTAAATGCTTACATTATGGTATTTTTCCTTTGAAACTTTTAAATATTTCTTTGACTTAATTGGTAACCACCAAAACTTCAGACAGGATAGCATTAATGGTGTCTTACCGGTTGCCTACGACAACTGTAAATTCAGCCATGTCAGTGCATTTTCATCGGGCAGTATGTGGATTTTTCATTCTGCATTAGTATTGGATGGGTTCTTTTGGCCATCTGTGAGCATAAACTACGTTTAGTGTACAGTTACTTGCACAGCTTACATTTTTCTCACCCATTTTGCTCAGATGCTATTTGTATGCTGACCTAAGACATGTGCATCTGTATTTTTTTTTACTATACAGTACCAACTAGCCAGCAGTTATTGTGGCAGCCTATAAAGTATAGCTGTGAGTACATGAGAATGGAAAATTAGGACTTTAACTCACCCAGTTTCCGTAATAAAAGAATGGTATGCATTAGTAAATAAAAAAATGTTTTTCTTATTGCTAGCTCTGCATACTCATTATGTGGTCTGATCCATCTGTTTGTCACACTATTGTCGGTAGTGTCAGAATTGGTTAGCATCTCTTGTGGGGAATGAATTTGCAAAGCTTGTGGAGATGTGGAAGAATAAGTGTGATTTGGGAAGAACTGAAAGATTGTTAGTAGCAGCTGAATAACAGGCATACACATAAGGGACAAATGCAAAAGCAGAGGCATTTTCTGTTGAATTTTAGCTATGTCACATTAAACACTGTATAGTGAAGATCAGCCTATGGATGTGTTTTTGTTTTTTGGAATCTTGTACTGTGATTGTGGGCAGGGTGTAAGTATGTTAAGAGAAGGCTATTTTATTGTGTCGTTCAGCACACTTAGGTCAAATGCATCACCATTCACAGTGAGTACTTCATACAGGCCTTAGGATACCACAAGATCTGTTTTACCATACTGTTTGGCAATGAAGGATTGTCAGAAGGGACTACTGCTTTCACTTGTATTGTTTAGGAGTAAAAATACCCTTTCTTCCAAGGGTAAGGGTGAGGTTGGGCAACATGAACCTTCAGCTAATGTAAATAGCTGTGTAGTTGCTAAATGTTTACTTTTCTTTTTTTTTTCACTCTCTTTCCCTAGTCCTGGAGATCGACTTTTCAGAGCTTGTTCTGGAGGAAATCATTGGCATAGGGGGCTTCGGAAAAGTGTATCGAGCTGTATGGATAGGAGATGAGGTTGCTGTGAAGGCAGCTCGCTATGACCCCGATGAGGACATCAGCCAGACCATTGAGAATGTCCGCCAAGAGGCCAAGCTCTTCGCAATGTTAAAGCATCCCAACATCATTGCCCTCAGGGGCGTGTGTTTGAAGGAACCTAATCTTTGCTTGATCATGGAGTTTGCCCGTGGAGGGTCGCTAAATAGAGTCTTGTCTGGTAAAAGGATCCCTCCTGACATACTAGTGAACTGGGCGGTACAAATTGCGAGGGGAATGAACTACCTGCATGAGGAAGCAATTGTTCCCATAATTCACCGTGACCTGAAGTCCAGCAACAGTAAGTACTACACAGTGAACAGTCAACGTGCTGGGATGTGGTTTTGGAAAGAAATTGTACAAAGAAAAGAGGGGAATGATATTAAATTAGGAATCCTTTCTTGTGAACCACTGTATCCTCTAATTCAATCCCAGAGGGGGTTTATTTTTCTACAGTATGGTCCTAGGACCACAGGAAACATCTAAATACTTTCACGTTGTAGAAGCAACTTAAAAAAGCAACTGTAAATGGAGCAGGCTTCTCTAGTAGTTCATGCATATACAGTGTCTCAGTTTTATTGGCATTTCAGCAGACTCCTGCATGTTGCAAAGTCTTGTTGAACTTAAAATGTGTAATGTGTGTCCGCTTGTTGGCAGGTTAAACGCTCCTTTGGAAAAATGAAAGCTTGGGAGCACTTATTTCACTTGCTAGATTTCGCTGTATAGATAAGATGCGAGTCTGTTTTCCTTATGGGAGACTTAACTCATCCCTGCTGAATTGGATCTTCTCTCTATCCCTCGTAGAGCTGGTGTTGACAGAGACAGTAACTCGGGTAAATGTCCCAGCGAGTGCCCTTGTACATCCAGGACTTTGGTTTGTGATGCTATGTGGGATGTAGCTGACCTGTTAGAGCATGGGGACTGAACTTTGATAGTTACAATTCTGGAAATTGTGGTGAATAGCTTCTCTGTAATACTAATAACATTACTGTCTGCCACTTGGATATTGTTTTTGCAGTGTGTGTGAATTGAAATTGCCTTGAAGTCAAACACACACATAGAACATGATTTATGAGTATGATAGTGAACTACTGCAGTGCTTCACAGATCATCTCCTTTCCTGATGCCTGTGTGCAGCTATTTAGCCTTTCTTTCTGCTTGCCTATGTCTAGATGACGAGAGCAAACACATATCTGGATGTTGGCTGCAATGTTTTAGGTGTGTTACTATGAACTCGTTTTCATTTATGGCTTGAGCTGAGAAGTGCTATGAACTGGGTGGCTGGGATGCAGGCATGTGTTCCCTTTTGCTTTAAGGGCAGTTACATCTAGCAAAGAGGTCTGACAGATGGGAATTTTAATATCGTAAATAGACTTGCTAGAGCTAGTATTAACTGTTACAATGCTGTAAGTTTCCAGGCTTTGCAGAATCTTCCTGTTTTTTTGGCCTCAAATCTTGTGGTAGTGAATTTACATAGTTTGTTATGGGTGGGAGAGGAGGGAAAGTATTATTAACTCTTGCTTGTGAGTTTGAAAAAAGGGAGTACAAGAGCTTTCACATTAGTTTCTGTAATAATATTCTTGAGCTTTTAAAGTTTCCCTTTTTGTTAGAGTAAGGCAGTCTTAAGGTCTAGAAAGACTTCCTAATATTTAAACCCTTACCCTATAGATGGCAGTGTACATGGGCATATTGATAAATGCTGTAAAATGAAGGATTGGCTTGGTTAATGAATGACTGGCTGCATCTGTGAATAAGAAATAGTTGCCTTTAAGTGTTGGGTCTTTCCTCCTTACATGAGGAAAGTATTTACTTGCTTATTTTGCTAACAGACCATTAAGACCGCATTGATTAATGCGATCTGAACACTTAGGAGGTTTAGAATGAAATTTATTTCTAAGACAAAAAGCTGCTAGCTCCATTGTTTCACTTATTCAGTTACTTTATTCAGACTACAGCCTGCTAGTTGTTAAAGGGAAACTCATCAACCAGAGAACCATCCCAACTGGAGGGACGCCAGTGTTACAAACCACACACAGATATGGATGCTGGAAAACATCTGTACTGTCAGCAGCAAGGGTAAATGTCTCTTGTCACAGTGAATCAGCAGTATGTAATTGTGCTCCACTGTAAATTGCCAGTGAGAGGTCTAGGATTTTGCGAAATCTATTACTAGAAATTTCCTCATTTGGGAGGAAGAAATAGTAAAGGAAGAGGAAGAACAAGTAGGAATGCCTGTGGCAGTATTCAGGGATGTCTTGTACTTGGAGGGGAAAGGTAGAGAACTTGCATGGTGTTTTTGACTGAAGATAGCCATCATTTCTGTACTAGATCAGATGGTATAGGTAAATTCTAGCCCAGCTAAGTCTGCAGAAAGCAGTGTTACATTGGGAAACTAAATAAATGGAGGAGCTGGTACTGGAGAGAAGAACTTAAAATATTTTAAGGAAAATTCATTGTTTTGTAACTGTTTTGAAATAAGATGGATTAGGAACCTCAGGTATAGGTGTGATGTATTACAATAGCCGTCTGCTTCAGTTTGGCAATACCGAGTTCTTCATTCTGTGCTGTGTGGTGGAAAAGAAATTTTTAAAAGTACATACTATTTTAAACATTTGAAAATACATGTTCTTTTCTGGGTGTATTTATAAAGCAAGTATCATAAATATTGGATTATGAGAAGGGAAGAGGGACTCTTGGTCTTTTTTTTTTGTTTTGTTTGGTTGGGGTGTTTTGCCCTAAAAGTGTGTATTACATGTACATGGAAGTAGACTTAACTCATGGTTATGTCAGACAAACAACTTTGGACTGCCCAAGTCACATCTTTCCTGAATACTGTGCTGCTGTATTGCTGAAATAACTTTTCCATTATGTGTAATAAGCATCTTGGAAATTGCTCTGTTCTCTGTAGAAAGCTTTTTACAATTTTTTGTAAAGATTAGTGGACTAAGTATGTTATTACATCCTAATTTGTGTGGCTTGTTTTCTGTGTTTTTCTGATGTACTTAGTTTTCTCAATTACTGTAGATAACTGAGAACAGATTATTTTGTTAGCTTTGTGCCCGTAGAATTACAAGCTTGTAACATTTTCTTTGCTCAGTTTACCACCCACTGATAGGCCATAATGTGTCTCTTGAGAAGGAACAAATTCTGCTTGCAAGAACTTGGAAGACACTCTTGCAGACATGCTTCTTTCATGTACCAAACATCTACAAGTACTGTAGAGCTGTCATGGGAGCATCAGCTGTATTGATTGGTACTGCCTACGCTTAGTAATAGATAGTGATTCTTATACTTCTCATCTTGCCTTTGAGCACCAGCTGGGACCTGAACTATCCATCTGAAGCTGCAGGATGAGTTAGTTGAGGAGTTGGGGAGCAAGATGAGGGCAGTGGGAAAGAACAGAGTTGCCTTATTTAAAACCAGATTTTCTACTAAAATAGAAGAAAATCAGAGAATGCCTTGCTTTCAGATGTCTGCCTAAATGTAGGCAGATACAGAATGTATGAAGACAGTACTTCATGATGAACTTTCTTACAAAGTCATGTTACATTTTGAACAGTAAAGTAAGCGGACACCTTAATACAAGTCTGAGAAATTACCCTGTTATAGATGCGTAAGGATTTTTTAAAAGTCATATTTTTAATCTGAACTATTGCAGCTTTGTGGACTCAAGCAGTAGGTACCAAAACAATGATCAATTTTCAATTTTTTTGATTACATAGTAAAGAACGTTAGGTTTTGACTGCCTTGGGAGGTAACTTCATCTTGTACAGGGACTGAACTTCAGGGGGTTATTTTAAGATTCCAGGAGATGTCAGTTTCTTGAGATTCTCCTTGTCAAAAAGAGCTCTCCAAACTAGTTGTCCACCTTTCTGAATAGAAGAAAGAAAACTGACTTTTTTTCTTTTTCATTGTTTTTCTTCACTTTTTTTTTGTCATACTTTTCATTCTGTATACTTTTCAAAACCGTAGGTTTAGAGTAGGAAAAGCATCCTCTGTTTTTAAGTACCTTGTTTGAGGCAGATTTTTATCCTAAGTCTTGGAGGTTCTGATGGCTGACTGTTTCATTACTTTGGGGATGCTAATAGGAAATGAGTGCAAAAAGGTCTTTACAGAGCAAATTGCACACCTGTGACTTATCTGTAGAGACCCTGAAATTCTTTTTCTGAGTGTTAGTTCATTTGGCAGCGAGTCTGGTAGGCAAGTGTTTCAGTGATGTTACCAACTTGCATGTCAGTCCTGTAACTACTCAAGAGAAAGAGGATAGCTGAGGAAAGCTATTTTGTTCTTCCGTGTGAGGAGATAAATACTTATATTTTTGTGGCATTTGATTCAAGAGACTTAATTTATCCCATATAAAAATTAATCTTATTAATCTAAATCCTCTCTGGCTTCTTTTTCTTCCTCTGGTGCTACTGCTGACTTTTTTCCTCTTCAGCTGCATATTGGCACTCCACTGAGCGTATGTTATGGAACTGATGGTAGTCCTCTCCCAATGTGAAGGCTCCTAAATAATCTAAATGCTATAGGAAAAAAGTCAACTAGGAATGCTCACTGAAGTCATTTGTGTTTAGGAACGCTCTTGGAATTTCCCTTTCTCTTATCTAAAGTCTGTGATTTGAGTTTCATTTCTGGCTCATAGGAAGGTCTATGCTTTGAGTCACAAAATGCAGTCCTGTTGGATGTAGTGAAGTATTGTAAATAATGAAGCTGTTTGTTTCTATTTGTCTGTCAAAGTTAGATATGCCAGCATTGCTATAGGGATAATGCCAGTTAACTCATGCTGCAGAGAACTAGCAAAAGCATATTTTTGTGCTTTCTGGTTTTTTGACTGGCTCAGCAAAATGTGCTTGCTATTTGCACTACATCGAAAGACTTTGCTGAGAATGTTTATGCCACTTAGCAAAGTGCTTTATAAAAGTCACTATGTTTGTGTTCCACAAAGTGGCGTGGAAGATAAGCAGTAAAGTGACATGGCCAAGGTCAAAAAAAGAGGTAAGAACAGAACTTAAAATAAACCCCAATAATTCTGATTCGGTCAAGTCAGTTGTCCTTCCTTTTCAGTTCTTTGAAAGGTGTTCAGCTCTTCTACTTTTTGGACCACCAAGGTAAGCTTGTGGTATTCTGAGATTCAAAGCTTAGGAATTCCAAACTCTGCTGTAGCTTTGCTTATTTTATACAGTTGTTAAGACTCTTTCTGTTTGTAAAGACGGTAGTACTTTCATATGGTCTCTGGATAGTTGTTCTAGGACTTAGAATATTCCTTGTTCTGTTTTGGGTTGTTGTGTGTGTTGTTTTTCTTTTTTGTTGTTGTTTTTTGGGTTTTGTGGTTTTTTTTTTTTTTTTTTTAAAGTACAGACAATTTAGAAGCAGTGATTCTTTGCTACTTGTTCAAATCCAACTCAAGGACAGCAGAACCTGAATGTTACATATCCTGATAGCATGTGATTAGTTACCTTATTCTTTGGAGTATTTGTGTCCCAATCCATTCATAATTGACACTCATTTCTTGGCCTTTTCAGAGAGGGAAAAATACTTAATGTAAACCTCTTCCTCTGTCTGGCAGCAATGTAGAGGAGAGCTCTTTCAGGGTCTGCTTAAAGTTTGGAAGTCTGCACTATTACTGCTGCTTTGGGTAATTTAGTGTAATTTGCTGACTAACTCTTCAATGTTGTACCTTCTATCAGAGTGGATTTCCTTTGTCAGTGCAATTAAATAGATGTGAGTAATGCTTCACGTTAAGTACAGTGAAACTATTTTAACGACATCTGAATGCTTTATACTGGGTGAATAATTGATCTGGCCTTAGTTGAGTGGTCCCTTTCTCTGTTAGGGAAAGATGATTAAAATGTGAGATTCTTTTTGGAGTGGGGACAACAGCTGCAAGATTAACTTTTTGCAGATGTTCTCTGGTTCCGTTCAAGGAGTGAAAATCAGTAAACCTCTATTTTTGTCTTTATGTTTTTTTTTAGATTTAAAAAGTGTGTGCACTAGAAATCAAGCTTTTCAAATAGTCTTAGTATACTCCTAAGGTGATTAAAGATGACTTCTCAGGTTATGCCCTTGAGCTATTACTGATTCTTTGGATGTGCTATATGATATTGCTAATGGTGCACAACTTCTGCTTCTGGTTACTCTGCTTATTCTATCTCCCTAGGGTAGCAGCCTTTGTGCTGATATCCTGGTCACTTGTGGTTATAAAAAATTCCAACTGGCTATGATTTTTTGCATGTGGTAATTTGATTAAATTCTTACCAGGAATGCTACAGTCTTTTGTTGAACACAATGGAGTAAAAAAAAAATGTCCAGAAGTTCAGAACATGTGAATTATACCTGAAAGTGATGCTAAATTTTATGTTATTGAGATACTAAGAATTTACAGAAGTAAGGAAGAGTTTCCAAAAGGAAAATACATCTCCTGTAAGTGGTTTTTTTTTCAGTTAAATATGAATTTGTTTTCACTGCTTATAGCAAGTCAAAAATAGAAAGTCTATACAGAATAATTTTGATGTCCATAAGAACACTTTGGTAGTCTCCTGCCCATACCAAGTAGCAAAAAGGCAATTTCACAAATGGTATTATTACCTCTGTAGACAAGAATGGGGAGAGTTTGTTTCATTTTTAAGAAGTGACCTTATGTCTATTACTTTTAAAAACCTATCTAATATCCTTTTTGTGTCTTTGTGCCTCTACACATCTTCTTCTGCAGGGTTCTTTCTGCTCCTAATTAAAAAATAACCAAGAGTTATGGCATAAAGCACTTTGTCCAAATTGTGCATATGGAACCGTAGAATGGATACAAGCAGACCTGACACGGTCGTGCAAGAGGTGTATCCAGGCTTCCGTGTGCTGCTTTTGCTGTCTGACCATCTGTGACAGAGCTGGGATAAATCTGTGCTGTTCTGAAATGTATAAGTAGCAAGTCAAGGATGAAAACAGCCTCTTTGTGGCATTTCTGGGAAGCTAGAATAACTTTTTCAGCTCCACGTTGGGTTTTTGAGTGTGGGTTTTTTGTTGTGTTTTTTTTTTCCTGTTGCTCCCACGTCAGTAACCTTAATTTGAACTTTGAGAGACTTCTGTCAGCAGCTTCACTTTCGCTTTTCTCATCAAACAATTATTTTCAGAATATGAACATATTTGAAGCAAACAAACTAATTCTTGAAACATTAGAAGTACAGTCTTGCTCTTTGAAGTGAAGATTCATCACCCAAGAGGATTCCTTCATTTTAAGTAATATCCCATTTTGAAAATGTTGCCTGTTCCCTTATAACAAGACAAAGAAAGCCTTAACCTGTTGGAAAGAATATAGGATATAACACATGATCTTAAGTAGCTGCTTTCTGTTATGTGTTTACTTTCTGTTTCTAGGATACTTTTAGATTGACTTTGATTTTCAAAAGGTTGCCAGAGTTGACTGGCATATCTGATAAATGCTTTTTAATTATCTGACTGCTAATGGAAAGGTAGGTTCAGTCTTCCTCAGACCTGAACTTTTTCTAGATATGAAAAAGTGCATGAGTTTGTTACTATTTCTAAGAAGAGAACCTACTACAATATATAAGGATTTATAACTGTGTTGGTCAGTTTCATCTGTGTTTCTTAAATTTGGGGATAAGAGGACTCACTAAATCTTTGTGTCCCAGGCTGTAGAAGAGTTATTATAGTGGTAAAGGCAGGATGGTGCAGTGTCATTTAGGGTTCTCTTCAGAAGGAAGTAGGCAGAGGACAGGCAGCCCTCCTATGAGCTGTTAGTATTAATACCGCACACAGGCCTTCCACTCTGCTTTCTAAAAGCATTGTTATATTACTCAAGTATTTGTTATAATTCCAATAAAAAAAAAAAAAAAAGAAAAATACCTTCCAAAACCACCAACTTTATTGAATTCACATAGATTCTAAATTATCTCTGAAATCCTGTATGTGGTTTGAATGCTGTGCTACTTAAGTTCTGGATGACTTTCAGAGCTGCAAGCCCAGCTCCTAGTTTGCTGTATGACGTTTTCCTCTGATACTTCATCAAACAGGCTTCTGGAATTTGCTTTGGCAAATCCTAAGATTTGCTGATTGTATTACAACTGGAAATCTTAATTTTAAAATGTGGGGATTCTTTGGGGATTCCTGGGGTACTAAAAAGTGCTAGTATGGGTAATTGCTATAAAGATAGTATATTTAAGGGCAGTGGGATGCATGTGAGCCAGGCCATGTGGTCCACCTGCCACAAGCTTATTGCATATTTTCCTATTGTTTCTCCTCTTCCCATATGGTCCAGGGAAAATGTTAGAGAAATAGTCTTTGATTGCTTTTGACTTTGCGTTGTTCAAGGATTCTGAAAATAAGAAAAATTACATAACTTTGATTAATAGAACTTGATGTGCCTAATTCAGCTTATTGAAGTGTAGTTGATCTTTCCCTTGGATTTATTGATAATTTTTTTTTTGTTTTGATGTAATCAGTCACATGGTGTGTAGCTTTGTTATGGCAATGGTTGTGTGGTAACTGGTTGATATTCCTAATGTTTCATCAGGGTACTGTGTAGTCTCTCTGATCACAGAGTAAGCTGGGTCAGGAAACTAACAAATCTAACATGTCAAAAAGTGAACAGCTTTGTGATAGAAGATAACAGCTTGTGCAGTGAGGCTATGGACTTTGACATACAACAGTGCAGAACTATACTCTCAGCAGCTGGCAATTTGGTCTGCTCGGCTTAGGGTAAAACTCTGCAGTATTCAAGGAAGTCTAAATTTCACTGTCACCATCTGTAACTTTGTGTTGAGAGTGCATCTTGGAGCTTTTTAAGGTTTTTTTCTGGTGAATCAAAATACACCTCTCTTTAGGTATTTTTAATTAGATCTCATTAAAAAAAATCCAACACCACAAACCACCATGAAACACAGCTTCTGGTGTGGTTTATGCTGCTGTCTGTGAAGTTTTCATATCTTACTTTCTAGATCATGGAGAACCAGCATGTTCCAGGAATGAATAGTACTTGGCAGCATAGACTGTTTGATAGACGTGTGTTAATTGAAACCAGAGTGAAACATTTCTGTGCTACTTTTTTTTCATCATGAATTTCATGTGGGAATGGCTCCCACTGAACCAGCAGTATTATTAAATCCCATTGCAGATAGTCTCTTGAGCAACAGTTAATGAATGCTATTTATGTGATTCTACTCTTCCCTTTCCTTTTTTTTTTGTTGTTGCCTAATATAATTCTTGATTTGTTGCAAGCTTTCAGACTCATGATCTGGTGAAGTGCTGTGTTGGGTGCAGACATAATTGTGTTTTTTCCTTGGAGCATTTAACTGATTATGAAGAGTTCAATAATCCATGCCTGAGCTAGAAGGTTGCTCCAATGTAATCATTATGGTAGGATTTAGTCTGAAACCGTAATGGAACAGCTCCATTTTATTTATTTTTGCTTGTTTGTTTTTGTGGTTGTTTTGTCTTGGTGTTTTTTTTTTTTTTAAAACTCATCTGAGTGTTCTCCAGGAGCATTCAAAGTGTTTTCTACCAAATCACTAAAGTGCTAAGACATTTTTTTAAGCTCAGTTAGGTGAAAGGATCGATTCTAAATATATCGTGGCTCTGGAGGCCTTTCCTATCCCCTCCCCCATTATGCATTAGCTCTTTAGAGTTACTGTACTGCACAGCTTAAAATCCAAGAGCTGCTGAGCTGTCACATCCATCACCTCCTCTAGCTAGATTGAAGAGGACAGTCAGCCAGCTTTATGGATTTGCTGAACCCACACACGTGCCTAATAATTAAAAAGCTTTTGCTTCCAAGGTGTATATATATTACTCTTAAATGTGTTGTTGCTGGATGGTTAGTAACAAGAGATAAAATATTTGCTTATTAAAGACAATATTTATGTTCTTTGGTTGTGTTTTTTTTTTTGTTCTAAGATGTGGAATTTTGAGTGAGTCCTAAATTCTGTACTCTGCAGGATCTTATGCAACACTAGCCTTCTTACTACAAATACTAGAATAAAGATGCAGTCCCACTAAAATGAACAGCAGAATACCCAACAGAAGGTAGGTAAAGGCTGCATGTGGAAAGCCCGGTCTCAGTCCACGTGCAGATCTGTTAATCACGTTAAGTACTTTGAATGCAGGATCAAGAGCAGATTGTTCATTATCTGGATACTTGTGAAGCTGAGCTGTGCAGGCTGACTATGGAAGGCAGAGCTAAAATTGCAAATTAGATTTTGGCAAACCGCTGCTATATGAGGTCTCATTTTGGAGTGAGTTTTTGAAATCTTTTCCCAAAAGCTTAGTTTTGTTCGCGAGACAGTACACCGGTGTACTGCCAACAGGAACTAATGATTGAAAAAAGGAACACCTTGCTAGCTCAGTCCCTTGTCCCCTTTACAATAATGGTGCTGTTTTGACTTTAGGCAAACTGCAGACTTAATAGCTCGCTTCTGACTCTGAGACCATGACTCATGCAGCAGCTCGGAGCAATATGTTAAGGCTATCTTTTTATCTAGCAGCCAGTATTTCCCACCACCATCTGAGCTGAAATGTAACTTGGAAAGTTTTGCTTATTCATGGGAGAGGAAAATGGTTTTGGAGCAATCACAGTAAGTTCAGTGAAACCACCTTCTATTAAAGAGCATTTTTGTTTCATCCATGGATAATATTCTCCTTCAAATAAGGACTGTTTAAAAACTATAGGACGATGGCTAATACTTGCTATTACTACAATACCTTATAAATAAGAACCCTGAAGATTTCAGTATGTTGCATTTCTTCAGAGTACAGTGGAGGCTTTTATTCATTTTTCAGATAAAAGCAAGTATAAGAAGTAGTAATTGGCTTATGAAAGAGGCAAAAGATGCTTATCTCATTTTTTCTGAATTAGTATACATTTTAACAAAAATATATCTGCGTTTGCATAAATTTCACAGCCTTCCAGTAGTTGAAAGAATTTGGGCTGTAAATAGATTTAGAAAGCAGTCAAAAGGAATTGGACAAAACAAAGACTATACCTAGATTGTTGGGAAGAAAAGTACAAAAAAATACTGTGAACTGAAATTGGCTGTCCAAGTTGTGAAATTCCAGAGTGTGTCAGGGAAGAAATTAAAATTTAAATCTAGTATTAGTATTTCAGTGTTCATGGACCTGTCAGCTAGGAGTAGAAGTTCTTGGAAGTGCCTTCAGTGCTGTCCTAGCTCTTATGACTTTATTCTGTGGTCTGAAAAGCAAACCCGTAGAAAACATGGGGTTGAGTGAGGAGATTCTTTGTTCAAGACAAGTTTTTCTATAACAGATTGGCTTGGTTTTGGACACATTCTGCTGTGGGTGGGTGGGAGTCTGGAATCCATGATATTAATCAGACTTTTTCTGCTCTGGCGCACCTTCAGCAAGCCTTTAGCTGACTTACGAAACTTGTATAAAGCAAGTTTTTGATCATTTTGGAATTGTTTAGAAATATTGTTGGTTTCTTTCAACTCCTACACTTGAGATTTCTGCTGTCTTGCTGGCAGAGAGAAGTTTAATGGTAGCACCTCCTCATACAGGTCTGGATTGCTCTTAAATCTTACTGTGGAAAAGACCTGCAGCCTTTAGAAATGAAATTCTGTTCATGTTTTACGTTTAAGGGTCTTGTAGTAAAAAAGCATTGGTTTTCAGAAAGATTTTGCTCTATTCTTTTCTTTCTGTAAAGCTCTTACACCTGGAAATTGATGGGCTCAGTCTCTTTACAGTACCTGAGTTATAGAAATGGAGGAAGTGGATGGGCTGATGC
Source organism: Pedionomus torquatus (assembly GCA_013398155.1). Classification (NCBI taxonomy): domain Eukaryota; kingdom Metazoa; phylum Chordata; class Aves; order Charadriiformes; family Pedionomidae; genus Pedionomus; species Pedionomus torquatus. The sequence continues at coordinate 175,986 of VZRU01016168.1, read as the reverse complement.
TTATCCATTCCTGGACAAAACTTTTGTTGTTTTGGTTTTTGGTAAGTGAAGCCACAGTAAGCTGTTCTGTTTGCAGGATGGAGGAAGAAATAAAACGTATCCAATACTCCCACTTAAAATGCTTAGTGGTAGCAGTGGCCTTTCACACTCAGGTTTGAGAGAGTAAACATTAGTTCCCCACTTTGTAGCTGCCTGTTGACCTTACTGCTGTTGAAAACAGTGATTGTATCATAGCAGATGAGTAAAGGCCTTATGGGTAAACATATCTGGCACTTTGTACCTATAGATGGTTGAGTTGGTCTGGAGTGAACTGTAGAAACATCCAACTGTAGCGAAAATGCACAGTATTATTCTGAGGAAAAATAAATTAGGTAGTGACATTCCATGTGAGTTTGAGTTCCTTTGCAGTTTTTTAGCCTTTGAGATCTTAAGTGGTGGCCTTCTCAATTCTCTTCAGTATAATGAAATAGAAGTAGATATACTGAAGCAGTGGGACTAAAGGACAAATCTGGGAGTCCAGATCAGGATAATAGGAGACTAGAGAAGACGCTTTACTAAGCCTGTGCAGGTAGTTGAATGACTACTTAACGATTTAAATATTAGAATTAAATGTTTCTACACGAAATAAGATAATAAAAATGACGTTTATCCTATTTGTAGTCCTTATCACTCTTACCCACCCATTGCTGTTGTTACCTTCTAGCTTTTGGACCAGATTGACCGGCTTTTTGTAACCAGCTGGTGTGGCACTAAGTAGACAGTGCAGCACAAAATATTGAGTAGGGGCTCTTGGGAATGTGTGTGATTGGGATGTGCTTGCAGGCCAAATTCTTTTGCTGGAGCTTTTCCTCATGTTTTGATACGACTACTGTTCTCATTCCTGGAATCTTGGATGGCAAAGCACTTTACCCACAGCAGTGCTAATGTTCTTAAAGACTGAAACAGAGCTACTGAAGTGGATTGACATTTATGGTTATTCAGATACGTCTACCACCTTTTGGGTTTTTCAGGCCATCTCAATTACATCGTCAAGTTGCTGTGTCTGTTTGGTGGTTTGTTATCAGGGCCTCATCTGGGACATCTGTCCCTAGGTCTGGGAGCTCTGCTTAAGCTTAGGCTAACCTGGAGAATTTTCATAGTCAGATTTTCCTACATTTCTGGCAAACAAGCTTCTGATAGTTTCTTCAGACTGTTCTCCCAACCTGTTTCAAAGCACCACTATCTACCCTAGCACACTGGAAACACTGTTAGTGGTAGGTGTCTCTATGAAGAATTTGTTAAGCTTCAAAATACAAGAATGGAACATGTGAGTTAATGTTACTTTATCACTAGGTAATGGTAATGTTGTTTCACAGACTGCTTAGAGCTGTAGTATTTAACTAAAAGAAAGCACATATTCTGGCACTGAAATACTGACTGTATTCTTTCAGTTTGGGAAAAATTATATGGAAGTAAAAGGCAAAGCCAGCAATCATCAATCCGGTCAGATACATCCCAGTGTACCCCACAGGTAACAAATCCAGCTTTTCCTCTCTGTAGCAGGGATCCTCATCTTCTAGCCTGCTCCCTTCCGTATTTCTTCCTTTATACTTTCAGTTCTCATTGCACTCAGAGAAGAAGAAAATTAAAGGAAAGGAATCCACACCAATTAGTGCTTCTAGTGTAGTTGGAAATAGGAAAAAACATGTTGCAATAGAAATAAGTTGGGTTAAGCAGCATGAAAAGTATATCAACTGCGGTTATTTGCATTAGAAGACTATAAAGAAAGCTGAGGATGTTCCCAGAACAGAGTTTTAAACTTCTTACTGCAATGGCTAAGAAGCAGATGTGATAGTGACTTTTTTAGATGTGGGTTACACAGCTGCCTTAGGGTGTGTTAAAATATAGGTACAGGTTTATCAAAGGATATACAGCTTTATAGCCCTGTCTTTAGCTTGTCATGGTGTACTTGTAGATTTCATCTTGTGTCTTTCTGGTAGATGCATGAGTAATGAAAATACAGGTGTTTAACATGTGGAAATGTTCTTTGCAGTAGGGCTTTGTGTGTTAGTCAAAGATGTTCGCCATTGACTTTTTGATTGATTCATTGATCACTAAGGTGAGCAATGCAAGATGCAATAAATTATGACCTCTTGCTGTTTTGGTAGGCCAAGGGACGGTTTTATTTAGGATTGATATAACAATAGTACCAGTTAGACTTAGATTAGCTTTCCTACTAATAGAACAATATTTTTCAGAGAACTTAATGTAAAAGAAGTGCAGAACACAGAGATAATCTTGCAACTATGAATAAATTTTTCACCAGATGGCCCTAGCATCTGCTCTGTTGGGGACCCTCTCTGATTGAAATTTCTTACTTATACCAGACCATAGAGATTCATATGGTTTAAGTATTTAGCACAGATGTACCTCTAGTCAAGAAAGGCTTTTGTAGGGAGTGATTCAGAGCATGTATATTAGATTTATGCATGGAATCCCCCTCTGGACTTTGTTTTTTTTTCTGACTGTTTGGAGCCCAGGAAGATTCCCTCTGATATGCTGTGAGTTTATTTTATCCGATGCAAATTTCACTGCAATGATCCATGAGGGTGGAGGAGAGGGAAGGGAAAGAAAGTCACCTTTTTAATGTATGAGTCTGTGGTAGATGTGCATTTACTTCATGCGTGCAAGACAGAACTTAATCTCTATAGAAATGTTTATCACTTGCCTCCAGGGCAGCCCATCTATAGTTTTGTTTTATAGTTTATGGCAGAGTTGAAACTTGGCTAGCATTTAATTTGTCTTTTTTGTTGTGTGTGGTTTTTTTTCTTTTTTTTTGTTGGTTGGTTGGGGTTTTTTTTGTAACTCCAGTCTGTATTCCCTCAGAATTAATTTGATTTTCTGTTTTGCCTGACTAGAACTAACCAGTGGCTTTGGGTGTTAGTGTAACAAAAAATTAAAGCTGCAAGTTTCAGTGTTTTCACTGCAAATACTTTCTTTCCTTCTGAAAGGATGTAGAATAGTCCTAATACATATGGTCCCAATTCTAAACTTGCTAGTGCAAATTCATGAGTTGCTAGTGAAAGTTCACTGTTCTAACATGAAGTTCTACCACTGGAATCATCCATCACTAGACCAACAGCAGCCTTAACTCTGTCCTTCTGTTAAATAATCCTGCACTATTTAGCGCCCCACAGAGCAGGTATCTCCATAATGACTTGTGATGACAGGACAGAACTGAAAATGCAGTAGTGGCAACTATATGAAGGCTAAAGGCTATAATGGTATCTTAAAAAATCTCAATCAGATTGCTTTTTATATTGCTTTAAATACTGAGGCAGATGTTTTTGTCTTTCTAGTAAAGCATAATAATGTGGAGTGGGGTGGAGCAGGAGGAAGAGCTGACTCAGTGTCAGATAACCATTGTGTCAGTCATATTTCAATGGGTCTGTTTCTGTGAGGTCTATTTTCAGTACAAAGCTTTGTTTAAAGGACAAAAACATCTGAGTTGGCCCTTGCTCTAGGTGGAGAAACCCCCTCATTCTTCTTGATGTCTGTGACTTGTGAAACAGAATCCTCTGTTGGGATCTGTTATCACTGGGACCTCTATACTTGTAAAGATTTGATTACTTTCAGTAAGACTGACAAGAGATTCTGTCAAAAGCCTTCTAGCCATTAGTACATGCAGAATGATACTTAAACTGGAGAAGGTAAACTGGTTTCACCTTCAACCTCAAGATGATTTCCATCACTTCCAGCTCTGCTAGAAAAGCTGCTAGCTCAAATCACAAAAGAAGCTAAGAGGATCTTGTGTACATCATCAATTCTTTCCCACCCATGCTAAGAAGCAAACCATCTTTAAATTGTACTGGAACTGACTGAGTTAACTCCCCGTCAGTGCAGACTGAGACTGGAATGAGAAAATCCAGTTGTATCAGGAAAATCTCTAATGACGCTTCTGTTTCAGCATCTGGTGTTGCCTAGTAACTGAAGATCTGGCTAGTGGCCAACATTCAATGATATGAAGATGCTCTTTGTGAACTTTGTCTGCTTTGTCTCTGGCTTCTTAGCTATTACTTCAGTAGTCAAAACAACTAAATCAAACCATAACTTTAGAAACTGAACTTGTTCTTGTGGAAAATACACTGTTCCATGTTACTGTGTTTCAGAAAGGGTAAATGCCAGGACTACTTGACTAAGGATAGTTCTCTGATAATATGGATCTTGATTGCTGGGTTTACCCATGGCAACAAAGACAAATAAAAGGGCACATCTAAGAAAGTCTGTTTAGTAGCTGGGATGTTCTTATCCACCAGTCCTGGGTGCTGCAGTTATACTGTGAGCATGATGGTAATTGTCCTGAAGTATCAAAGTCCCAAGCATAGGGCATGTGAATCTTCAGAGTCTAGGCTACCAACTATTACCTGTAGCCCTCAACTACTCAGAGATGACTGAAAACACTGTGAAGTTAGTGATGAAAGCGCTTCCTTTCCTCTTTGTTTGTGTAACTTATTTTGTCCTGAGCAGAAGCCAAAGCATCATGTAGATTGAAACCTGTGTTTAAAAACTACTGAAAACATAATACGTTTTCTCATGTGTAGCAATACACGGTTGTTTATTTACTTGCTGTAATGTCAGATGGTATGGATAAGAACTGCCCCAGACTGAGCCTTGTCAAATGATCTTTGAGTTCTGCCTTATACTTTTCTGCTAGTTACTCCATCTTGTCATCAAACCACTAAGTGTTGGTTTACTTCCTTGGTTATCTAACCCACCCTTTGTTTATATAGTGCCTACTTCTTTCTCTACACTTCAGGAAACTTTCTTGTAAGTTCAATATGAGAATATCCTTCTTGCTGCTTGTAAGGCACCAAAGATGCTCTCAAAGAATATGGAAGAACCTTAAAAGGCACTTTCATTTCAAAGTAAAAAGACTGGTCTTTGTCGTAACCTAAGTAAGAAAGAGGTTCTTCTACCTTTCTGCTTCTCTAAGCTCAGACCTAATGTTTCTTGATTGACTGTTATCTTTTCAGCTCTTGCAGTTTGCCTGGCTCTCAAGAAATTAAATAATGAAGTCAAATCATTACCAGAGTCCTTGTGATAATAAAGTTCTTGATAAATTCTTAGTAGTTGAAATTACGCAGCTAAATCATGTGTACCTGTATCTAGATTGCTGCCTGATCTAGGGAATGTCTTGTTAGGAAATACCAAAGCCTATGTGAATCCCTTTCTTGTTGTCTTGGCTGGGATGTATGAAGACATGGGAGAGCTGTTGTCCTAGACAGAATTCATCTGAACTGCAACTAATTTCTCATTGTTAAATACATCTTTTCTGGATGAGAAGTTCCACGTCCTTCAGGAACTTATGAAAATGTGTGTGAACACTTCTGGACTATTAGTGTGTTCCTTCACCTGAAGTTGCTAACAGTTTTTAATGCTAGCTTGAGCTAATGTGCTTTGCTTCACACTTGCAGTATGCAAAGTATTGCTGGTATGCTATATCAAGTTGTTTTGCTGTAGCAGTTGGATTCTCAAAACTGTCTGAATGTGCTTGTAATACTAGGTTTGCTTCATTGATCCATTTTGCACATTGCCAATTGTCTCCTACCCATGCTACTTAAAATTAGCTTTAACCCATGCTGCAGAGGAAAAGCTGGCTTTGAGTTGATAGGAGCAGCGGTGCATAACATACCTTCACCTACGACTTGGCTGGCTCTGTGCATGCACACAGGAAGAGATTTCTTGCATGGGCCCTGCTGGAATGGGGAAACAGTGATCCACGCTGAGCAAGCTGACACATATTCTTCATGTTCCTGATGACTGGGCTATCATTCTTCCCTGGCTGCCTGAAAACTGGGCTCTACCTTTGTTGCCAATCAGATTCTCTTTTTGAGACTGGAAATTTGAAAGACTTCCAACTCATTTTTCTATCTTTATTTTATTTAAACCTCCTTTATCTCATGAAGATCTTTTAAATGAACAGACCAGATTGAGAAGATTGACTGCCTTGGTAGACTAGTTGTGATTTTGGTGTAGGTGCTCTATATTTGAATCTGGGTTTTGTTTGCCTGGCTGTTTGGGTTGGTTTTGTTATTGTGTTTTGTGTTGTTTTTTTTTTAAGTGATCAAATTTATGGAAAGTATGTTAGCTCTGCACCTGTAGAAAAAAAGTTGTTTGTTGGTTTTGTATTCTGGTAGACTAATATGTGTAGAGAGGAGAGCTTGCCCTCAAAGTATTAAATGAGGCAGTGACATTGTAGATAAAGCTCACAAGCAAGTTAGACCGTGTTGATTAGCATAAGTAAAATGCATTTGCAGTGTCCTAGCAACCTGGTATATGTTCTTCATAAAAGAGATTTTTGGGGAGGAAAGTGAAAGGAATTCGTATTTAATACATTTACAAGATTCTTCATTGAAATCTGAATAAAGGTAAGAGGGGAGAGTCAAGGTTTTCAGTTTGAAAGTCTGAGAGATGGGCGGGGGAGGCTCCTAGCAGTTGCAAGTGAGCCTGTTGATGCTGACCAAGATAAGAACTGAAACAGATGTAGAGAGTTATGATTGTTGTGACTTTTAATTCTTATAATTTTGGGTTGTAGGATTATTATCCCAAGCAGTTATTACAAGAATATGGAAGGGGAGCTGAGAACGTAACTAAGGAATCAAGGCCTTTCAATAAATCTAGCCTTTTCATTGTCCTTCTCTGTGATCTTTTGTCATGGTAATTTATCTTACTTAGCCCACATCTGACAAAATAACAAGTTCATGGATACAAAAGATCTTTGTAAGTACTAATTATTTTCTTAGAACTTAATACAAATCAAGGTAATTAGATTTAAATAACCTCTTGCCAGGAAGGTATATATGACTCAACTGTGATATCTGGTGCTCTATCCTGCTATTGAGCTCATTCAGATAGAACACGACCTGCTTTGTGAACAAATTTGCTTGTTGTGCTTACAGAGGGAAGCAAACAAACCCACCCAAAGCTGTGCTCTCTTGCATGTCTCTGTATTTCTGTATTTAAATTTCAAATTAGATTTTATTATTCTGCTAGCTCTGCAGGCAGAGTGGGTACATTTAAAAGAAGAAACTTAGTATGTATATTCTAGGAAGTTTTTCACTCTTGCAATCAAAAAGGAACTTGACAGCAATTTCTTTTAGCAGTTCTTTATCTGCTGGAAAGAAGGGAAAAAAGTTAGGCTTACTATAAGAGGCATAAAAGAAGCTGCCTTCTGTATCTTTGTTTTTTGTGGTGGTTCTGTTCTGAGCTGAAGCGTGGCTCTAAAAATACATCCACTTTTGCCCAGATGCAGAGAGTACTAACTCTAGGCCTCAAACTCTTCCTTCCTCTGCAATTAGGAAAATGGAGCTTTCAGTAATGTTAGAAAAGAATTTTACAAAAGAAACAAGAACCAAGAGCTTAATGGTAAGTCTAGTTCATTCACAGCTTGAGTTGGCCCATAAAAATCTTTTAATGAAGTAGTGTTTTTCTGAATTTTGAAATCTTGTATAAACGGTAGCAGACTTTTTTTTTTGTTTTCAGAGAACATGCAGTTTGTTTAATAAAAGTAAATTCAGTATTTTAACATTTAAATGTGTGTTACTTGTTATGCAGGAAGGTTCAAATAACACCCTTGGCCTTTTTCATGGGAAATGCCATTTTGATTAATGGAGGGAAGTATGAGAATGAGGTGTTAAATTTCCCGCCCCACCCTAAAAAACCCCAATGCTGTGTGCTTGAGACTGATACATGAGTCTTTTCATGGACTGCTAAAAATGATCCTGAAGGTGATTGGTTGTTTTTTTTTTTAATATATGTACTGTAATTTTTGCAATGCTTTTGGCTTTTATAGGTTTTGGTGTGATCTATGATTGGTTGTGGGTTTGGGGTTTTTGTTTGGGTGACTTTGGTGTGTTTTTGGTGGTTGGTTTTTTTTTTGGTTTTGGTTTTTGGTGGTTGGTTGTTGTTTTTTTTTTTTTTTGCAATTAACACACAAAGAGGAAAAAAATCCTCTCGTGTATTAAGAACTTGTCTAATGACATTAAAAGGAGAGTAGCTGCATAATGATGGTGTGTTAGTGGCTTGGTGCCTGTTGCTGTGAAGTCATGGGACTAATAAAAATATTTTTTTCCTGTGTGTCTCTACAAAGTGGTTGAGAATCATTTCACAGGCTTATGGCTGTTAGTTATGTAAGTTTTAGTGGCCCATTTTGTTGCTTGACATTACATTGCTGGCACAACTTTTGTGGTCACTTTACAGTAAAGAAAGAGGATAATGAAGTGCTTCTAAAGCATAGTGGGTACTTCTGGCATCTGATTTACACTCATTTCACGGTGATGTGACAGTAAAGCTTTCGAGGTACAGAGGAATATCTGCTTTATAGCAAAGCATTCTTGAGTTCTGCCTCAAGTCTATACTGAAGAACTTAAAAAAAACCTCTTCTTTGTCACTGAAGCACGGTAGAAACTTTGGCACCTTAACTGAAAATAAAATAGTTTCATAAAACCGGGGATGGAAATCTGTAACACAGTGGTGTATATGAAACCTTGAATTGGGCATGCTACTACAAATAATATATTTTTTTATTGTGATTTTAAAAAGAATAAATCTATGTATGTAGAGCTTCTAACACGTTTTACATGAAGAGTATATCCAGCCTGTGTGTGTATCTGGATTTAAAAAAAAAAAAAAAACACCTAAAGACATTCACAG
>VZRU01016168.1:129823-167286 GCA_013398155.1 Pedionomus torquatus | reverse complement strand
AAAAAAGTCCTGTAAGCAGTTCAAGAAAAAGATGGTATTACTGGCTTGCTGAGAGAGGATTAATTAGGAAATGTCTTCCCTTATCTGGATTTCTAGAAGTTACAGTGGTTCACTTCCTCTTAGCAGCGAGTTGTTATACAGAATGACATCAACACTATATTATATAATTACATTATTATCTACTTGTTATCTGGGGCTTGGTTAAATTTAAAGTTATTTGCTAGACAGCTGCTCCCTTGTCAGAGGAAGGGATCATCTTGAAATAACTTGTAATGGTGTGGTATGTTTGAATAACTAAAAGGCAGGGAGAATCTTGAAACTTGGGAGATCTCCAGGAGGATCTTTTTTTTTACATAAATACTAGCTTTACTCTGCATACCTTTTATTCCCTCCCCTCCCTTTTCTCCAGTACTGATACTCGAAAAGGTGGAAAATGGAGATCTGAGCAACAAGATATTGAAGATCACGGATTTCGGCTTGGCCAGGGAATGGCATAAAACTACCAAAATGAGCGCAGCTGGGACATATGCCTGGATGGCTCCTGAGGTCATCCGCTCCTCCATGTTCTCCAAAGGCAGCGATGTGTGGAGGTATTGATTTGGCATTAAGTGATTGGATACTAAAGAGTAACTAGACCTGACAGGAAATCTTTCATGTTTAAGAATGATTAATGATGAACCAAATAGTAAAATTCAGGTCTTAAGAAAACTTTATCTACCAGCTTTCCAAATGTCAGACTCTCAAACTACCTAGTATTAATTGTAAGTATTTTTTTACAGTAGAAAGTGGTGGACTGGCTCCTGCATGCCTCTAATTTTTTGTTGTTCAATAAATTTGGACTCAGATTATCTTAGGATTCATAATCATGATTTCCTCTGCCATAAGCCCATAAGCCAGTCTGTAAAGTAATTTAAAGTACTACTTGTTTTCCTGTTTTGGCAACAGTAAGATCATTTTATGTTTTGGTAGTAACCTGTCACTGATATATGTATACACAAACACAATGTACCTAGTAGAATTCCATGTGCAGTTTCACCCTGAATACAGTATTTCTCACTTTCATAATAATCTTATGCATTATTTTCTCCTTTCTAGTCTTTCACATAAAATAACAAATCTCTTCTCTAAGTCCATCTGAGTATGTAATCCATAAATTATAATTTGTAAATATATATTATTTATTCCATTCACACGCTGGGATTTTTGAGAAAGCCACTTTGATGGGGAGGAATACAAGGTTCGGCCTGTGGACTCCCAGAAATTGAGTTTGAATATGACCACAAAATGAATTGATAAATCTGCTGTTCAGTAAATAGCTTTAGAACAGTGACTTTTCTGGATGCTCTGGGACGTATAATTAGTAATGAACATCTGAAACAGATGAACTAAATGTAACTTTGTTTTTCCTGTGGGGATAGAGGTATCGAAATGTCAGGGTTACTTTGTCTTTAGAGCTGTAAGATTCTGTCCCTGGCCAGAATGTCCCTACCATACAAGCGTGTGCATGCTGTGAAATCTGTCAGGATAACGAAATATCCCAGCTGGCAGAATAATCTGGCTGCTATGGCAGAGATTTGGTGTGGGGATTTTAATTTTCCTTATCCAGTGTTGCTGAATAGATAATGTATTGCTTTGTGCTAAGTCTGTGAACTTGTATTTTGCGCACTAATGGTGTGGATAAAATTCTGACTAATTTAACGTGGTAGCCTATATAATTAATCGGAGGTGAACTGAACAAGAACTAGGGTCTTATTCCAAGTGAAGTCTGGCAGAAATGAGAATTTTAAGGCTGTTCACCTCTCCTGTGCACACGATGACAGTACTGGTTTGTACACAGCCTGTTAAGCTCAAATCTCAATTTGTTCTTTTCTGAAACAGCACCAGGAGTGGCCTTTAAGGGTATCCTGAGGGAGAAGGGAAAAGGAAAAAAAATTTCCCTGTGACTGTAACTTTACTAATCCAGGCATGCTGAGAAAAAATCAGTAGATGTTCTGTACCAGTAGGACCTCTTTTTTAAAAAAAAGACTTCATAGGGCCATTGGTAATTTTTGTGTAGTAAATCCTGTCCCCATCCAAGGATGCAGTGTGAAACTCTTAACAGGAGGGACTCTTTATCTCATTAGATGTACCAATTCTTGTCCACTTCTACCTCTTGGTTAATCACTGGATTGGAGGGGGGGTTTATCTGACAACCTTCCAGTTAGCCTGTGGCATCAACACAACTGGCTGTCTCTAATATTCACAAACTCTTCTATTTCAACACCTTCTCTCTAAAGCTTATTAGAATAATAGTGAATTGTTGGCCTGCCTTTTAACAAGAATCTTGTTCTGCTTGTGTTCTCGCTGCACAAAGAGGTGAAGAAAATGCTGAAGAAAGTGCTTGCCAGGACTGAAACTTCATGAGTCTGTTTTATCTTATCATAAATAACTGCTTCATGTAACTCGTTTCAAAACATTTCTAAAAACACTATCTGGTATTTTTTGTCTCACTCTAAAGGAGGGTTGGCACACACTGGTGTCTGTCACCAGCATCTGGGCCACTGTGAAGCTTGTTGCTAATAAGAGCACTTAGTACATCTTGCTACTAAAAATTTGTTGCTGTGAATTTTGCTGTGCTGCACCCTCAAGCTTTAGATATACAGCAGAAACCTTGTGCTTATATTATACAGAGGACAAAGAAGCTATTATTTTATTTAAATACGTCAGTTCCTGTAAGTCTCTTCATGTGTTTGAGAGGAGAATTATGTATTTGCTTTGGATTTACAGGGGTGAAGTTGAAGCACAGCTATAGCAGCTTATCCAGTACTGTACTGCAAGCTAATGTTAGTAGGCATGTAATTGAAGTTTCCTTGGCATTTTAACTGCTTAAACATATTTCTTGTTTGCTGCACACTTCATTTTTGGCTTGTGACAAAAGACAACAAAAACAATCATGGTGTCAATATGATCGATATGCAGAATATAAAGCCACCATACAATCTTCACCCTAGCTCCTTTATGTTCCTTATTTTCGAAGCTTTTAAGATGTATCCGCTCTTACCAGTGAAATAATTAGGAATTTAATTTTCATTTAGGAAAGGAATACCAGGACCACCTAAGACCATCTGATTTGTGGATCAGTATGTTCCAGGCGTTCAGTGGTGGGTGTAAGAACTTCAGTCATTTGATGATTTTGTTTGAATTAAGTTGTCAAGCACTTGCATCCACAACTAGCTGTTTGCAGGCTTCCGTAAGGTTTGTGTGTAATGAGGCACTGGGAAGACTTCCATACCTGTCAGATAAGTGTTGACTAGCAATATTGGTAGAAGCTCATGTGGGAGAAACTTAGGCTTCTGACTGAGATAATCAGGAAATGCTATCTCTGGAACTGTCTGTCTGATAACATGCTAACTGTTAATAGCCATTAAAATGTAATGGAGTTTTTTTTCTTAACAGAAGCTATTCTAATTTCTGTTTCTGGGATTTCCTTGTTGGTCTGAGAGTTCTTTTCTCATGGGAAGTGCTGAAGCTAGGGAGATGGATAAGGCAAACCTATGGTACATATGCAACTGAAAAATAACAGTGAGAAGAAATTACTGTGTGATTGTGTGGGCTTTTTTGTGTTGTTTTTTTTTCTTTTCCTAAGTTCACAGACTTACAAGGGAGGTGGCAAAATCACATGTGAAATCCTGCAGACCTCCAGCTTCCCTCTCCCTGGAAATCCAGTGTGTAGGATTGAACCTGATGTTAAATGGCTTAAGGGATTACTGGATCACTGGGAGATGGTTAATTATTCATAGAAGTGTCAGTTGACTTGGACACATGGTCTGTATCACATGGTTCATTTTGTAATTAAAGTCCAAAAATTACTACTGGGTGCTGGAAAAATAAATGAGCTTGGATTAGTTTTTCTTCCTCCCTGTTGAGAACGACAAGAGGTCCTTCATTCTCTCTTCTTATGCCTTTTTTTTTTGTATAAATCTCTTCTGTCTCTGGCCTTTTCCTTTGTAATTCCCAATCCCCTGCTTGAGAGTTAATGGAAAACACTCTGTTCAGCACTTCTCTTGCTTTGTAATCACTTGGGATGATTGTTGTTCAAATGCCACAAAGGATTGTTTCCCTCATTCTGTGGAAGCAGTGTTCTCAGCAACAGTCTGTAATTACATGAGGAAGAGATGGCATTCAGTTTTGTCAGAAACAGTGACCTTTCCTGCAGTATGTATTTCTATTGTCATGTTAGAAGAAACACCAATCTGTCCACTCCTTTGTCTTTTAAAAAAATAGCCTGAGGAAGAAATGCTTTGAGCCCATCAGTAGTCCTTTTGGAACCATCCCATTAAAACAAATATCTAACACATGTTTATCCAGCACAAGTCGTAAATAAAACTCTGGTAGTTTTTCCTAGCTTTTGATATCAACACTTGCATCCAAACTGAGGAGTAACAAGAATGATCAATCAGATTTAGACAGGCCAAATACATACTCAGTCTAGTATTCATTTTCTTTGAGTGTCTTATGAGTCCTAGGAGGCCAGAGAGAAAGTGGGAAATCCTTAAACTCATGGGTGTTGGGAGTTTTTATCTTTTTTTTTTTTTTTCTCCAAGTGCGGGTGTTGAGACAAACCGCGAATCTTGGAAAAATTGATGGGAAAAAAAAAAGAATTATAGTTTTCATTATAATACCAGAAGTATGAATTACATAGACTAGTTTTTCACCTATACAATCCTTTGCATTTTTCCTATTTTCCTTAATAAAATAAACCAGCTTTGCTAGCAGCATTTCTAGTGACTGAAATTCTATACTTAAATAGGAAAAGTAGTAATAAGACTAAAGTGGCAGCAGTTACAATGAGTGTTAAAGATTTGGAGGGAAGATTGTAAGAGTACAGATTGTGATAATGAAAATTTTGATTACTTCCAAATTGATAGGGGAATTATTGCTTTGAAACAAGAAGAGATTCATCTTTTAGCTTCAGAAATGACTACTTTGTGCAGCAGGGAGCTTTTATGAGGAGAAACAGTTTTTAATTTGGTCTCCAAGTGTGTTTAAGAAGCCTTCAAAATTGTACAATATGACTACAGTCAAAATACACATGTGTAGATTAAGTAACTAAGCAATTAAGAAAAAACTAGTCCATTACAGTTGTGCTTAATATCAAGGAGGCAAGTGACAACACTGAGGAATTTTGTGTGAAAACAACAAAAGGGGAACGCATAACATGAATATTTTTTAAGAACACTGTATTAAAGTTCAGAGTGAATGCACAGGAAAAACTTAAAATGGATTAAAAAGATGATGTAGAAGAGACTACTAGAAGACACCCTTCAAAAAGTTGAACTTGCAACTTTTGAGGAAAAAAAATGAGGAAAATCAGGCATGGACTTAAGTGCTGGCAAGTTGAACACAAAACACTCAAGAAGATTAAAAGGATTTTGAGGGGAGTCTTGCAAAGAGCATATAACCAAATAACTTGCTTTCAAATGCAGCGCAGGTGGGAACCTTGTGGGAGAACATATAGCCCAGAGGTGACCAACATGTAAGAGTGCAAAGAATTAGACTGTAGCAGGAAAAAAAAAAAAGAGATTTGGGTCTGCTAGAATGGAGCAAAGAGAGACTTCTCTTTACTGAAGTACTGCCCACAGAGGTGGTAAAGCTGACTGATAAAAGGAACAGTAACAAGTTGCAGAGATTTATAGTAGCACCCATTTCTACAGGAATGTGAGAGAGCCAGCTGAGTTAATAGCTGTGCTGTGTAATCTGTGCTTAAAGCTGACTTAATACTAGAGAAATAGAAGGCAACAAACCTGATGACAGGTCTTAAGAGCTTCCTGAGGATAAGCAAGTCTGACTTTCAGCTCTATTAAATGGTGGAAACAGCACTGAAGAGTGGGGAGCTGGTGGACACATCAGCCTATTGGGGAAAGAGTCAACTTTTGTAGAAGAAAATTATATCTTGTGGAAAAAATGAGAATTCTTGAAGGGAGTTACTGAGTATGGGGAGAAGTACTAAGATTGCTTATACCGCGTTTGGGTTTATAAACACTTTCACCAAAATGTTGTGTCAAAAGCTTTTCCAGAAAGTAAATTGGTATGGGAAAAGGGGACTAATCTGATTCACATCTCTTAGTCAATTCTTAATTACTAAAAGTCAGCTGTATTGATGGGGAATTCTGTTTTCAATAATCATTAGTGATTTGAAAAAGTAATAAATGGTTAGGTAACATCTGTTGATGATTCCAAATTATTCATGATAAGAAAAATTAATCTACTGCAGAGAGGCGAGGAAAAGTTTTAATACACCAAATAATGAAATAGATGAGGTAGTAATAAATACAAAGTAATACCCATGGGAGAATTTCAGATATAGTGATGGACTCTAAATTGTACTGTTACAATTCAGTAAAGGTATTGGAGTTACTGTGGGTAATCTAGTTTATTTCATAAGAAGTCAGAAAGTCAAGTGGCAGATTAAAATTTAATAGGAAAGAAATAAAGAGGAAAACAGGAAATACTGTGCCTCATATCTTTAAAACTTTATGTGATTTTGGTCATTCCAACATAAAAGGTTTAAATGGAATGAGATTTTACAAAAGATGTCAAGGTCAGTGAAAGATATGACATGGCTTCTGTTCAGGAGAGTAACTAGATTGGGATTTAGCTATTTTAGGATTTCAGGAGCTGGAAAGAAGATGATTTAGGCAGGATGTAGTAGGAGCCTGTGAAGTGATGGATTGCATGGAAGGAGCTAATAGGGAACATGTAGTTCTCTTCAACAGAAGGAAGATCGAACATAGGGAAGCAATAGAAATTTCCAAATGACAAGCTCAAAACAAACAAACGGAAGTATTTTTTGGCAATGTATCATTAAATTTGTGGAACTCATTACTGCAGAATTTAGTGGACAGTAAATGGGTTCAGAAGAGAGTAAGACACATCAGTGGAAGAAAAAACTGTTGGGTCACAAAGTACGAAGAAGCTGACTCTGGCTTAGGTTTCTAAGAAGCACAGAGAAAATTACAGGCTTGAGAGGTGGGCTTGTGCAGACCTTGTGAACTTTAACCAAGTGAAGTGCTGGGTCCTGCACCTGGGACAAAGCAATCCCAAGCACAAATACACAGTGAGTGGAGAATGGCTGAGAGCAGCCCTGAGGAGAAGGACTTGGGAGTGATGGTGGATAAGAAGCTCAATGTGAGATGGCAGTGTGCACTGGCAGTCCAGAAGGCCAACCCTATCCTGGACTGCATCAAAAAAAAAAAAAGCCAGCAGGTCAAGGGAGGTGATTCTGCACATCTACTGTGTGTAGCTTTGGAGTCCTCAATGCAGCAAGGATGTGGACCTGTTTGAATGGGTCCAGCGGTCATGAAGATCTTCAGAGGGCTGGAGCACCTCTCCTGTGAGGACAGGCTGAGAGAGACGGGGTTGTTCAGCCCAAGCAAGAGGCTCCATGGAGGCCTTATAGTATCCTTCCAGTATCTGAAGAAGCCTACAAGAGAGCTGCAGAGGGACTCTTTGTCAGGAAGTGTAGTGACAGAACAAGGGATAATGGTTTTAAATTGGAAGATGGGAGATTTAGATTAGATGCTAGACATAAATTCTTTCCTGGGAGGGTAGTGAGGTACTGGAAGATGTTGCCCAGAGAAGTTGTGGATGCCCCATCCCCGGAATTCTTTAAAGCCAGGCTGGATGGGGCTTTGAGCAACCTGGTCTAGTGGGAAGTGTCCCTGCCCATGGCAGGGGGGATGGAACTCGATGATCTTTAAAGTCCCTTCCAACTCTAACCATTCTGTGATTCTGAGGATATGTTATTTGTCATAGACCTGGGAGGAGAGTGGTCCTGAACTGTTTTACTATTTCTGTAACTTCGTAGTTAACGTTTCATAGGATGTCTTAAGAATAACTTAATTCTGAAAGAGTATTTTTCACTTAATTCTAAAAATCACACCTCACCGAACAATCCTTCTTTGCATTTCTGAGAGTTTCACCAGGATCTGGTTTGAAATTTGCTAAATTAGTTTGAAGATTTATGTTAATGTTTTTTTGGATTGTTCCTGGTTTCCAGAGAGAAAAGTATTTTTGCTTTAAAGGCAAAAATGGCATCTTAGATCAATCTAATTTAAAACAGCAGGTAAAATAAGTCACTTCATCAGCTTGGCATCTATGATGAATTTGTCCAGAAAACTGGAATTTCTTCAGAGTACTAGACTCACCCTGGTAGGTTCAGGTACTTTATTCTTGCTTAATAAAGAATGTGTTAAAGTCAAATGCATATTCTCTTTTTTCTTTTCTTCCTGGTAGTTATGGTGTGCTGCTTTGGGAACTGTTAACAGGAGAAGTACCGTTCCGAGGAATTGATGGTCTTGCAGTAGCGTATGGTGTTGCCATGAATAAACTTGCCCTTCCAATCCCTTCCACATGTCCAGAGCCTTTTGCCAAACTCATGGAAGGTAAGCCAGCTGTGGGGCAAGTATGGCTTATGTTGTTTCTAGAGTGCTGTTGAGCATTGCCTCCTTGTGTTGGTTTTGATACCCATTTGACAGATTTCTCAAATGGCTTTACTCAGTGGTGCAAGTTGTTGTGGGAGCTGGGCTTGGCTTTTAGTGTGCTTTGGCAGTTACTCTATTACAAGAGTAATATGTGAAAGAAATTTCCCTGCCATTCTTTATCAATTTGCCTTACAGGTAAATGAGGGCTATTGCTGTCATTATCTGGCTTGTCATTTTCTAGTAGTGAAGACTCAACAACACCAAAACTTCACCTGGTTTGGTCTAGTTTGAAGCCTTTAACTGGTTTTGATATCCATAGCTTAAACATCTTGCTAGGTAGTGTCAGATCAATTTGGAATGAAACGTATCCTACTGACATTTCACATGGCTTTGACATTTGAAAGCAGCCCACCTTTTAGCTCAGAATGATGTGATTTTCTGCTTTGTGTAAATAGTTCATGTCCAAGGTGGACTGTATACAGAGGAAAGAAATGTAGGAGTTTGTTATCTGAGCTATAATAGTATTAAAAAGAATTCTGTGAGGTAGCTTTTGGGGTGTACCAATGTGACCTCTCTGCTGGCTATTGAAAGTAGTTGCATATTTCCTCAGCTTCACTTGTTCTTCCTTCCCTCCCTCTCTCACAGTAGTACCTTTAATGTTTTATTCAGTGCCCCTATTCTGAAGGATTTCCAAGTGCTTATGCGTAATAAACATTTATATACCTATCTGGCAGAAAGAAAAACAGGTAAAAAAAAAAATCAAACACATTTTATAGTCTTAATGGGCAAAGAATGAGTCTGAACATAGAACTGACATTTTGTTGCATGTGGTAGTATTTTAGCCCCAAGAAAGGAATTTGATTCACATAAGAAAATGTTTTTGATTAATTAATTAGCTTTTAGAATACTTCTGCATTTTTCTGGTCTTTTCTGTAGGTTACAGGCTTCAGTTAAGTTAAAGGAGAAAATTTCACACACTCTTGTGCTGAAAAAGGAATACCCTACTGAATGGTGAACAGCAGCAGAGTCGCAGGTGTATGTTGCTTGGAAGCAGCATAAAGTGAGAAACCATATCTGAAAGACTTAATGGAACTACTACCTCAGTGTTATGCCAGAGCAGTTTATTTTGACATGGTTCCCTAAGACAAGGACCCTGGATTTCTTAAATATGAGTGATGTGTCTGCTGCTGGGTTTAAAAATAATGCCCTCTGTTGGAAAAGTCAGGTAGAGACATATGGCCTGTGCTTGAACCCGGCAGCCCAGGGGTGAGCACGCACATGGCTTTGGAACGCTTGGCTTTTCCATGTAGAGGGGGAAGAAGAGAACAAGAAAACAATTACTTCCTTGCCCCTTCACCAAAACGGTTTTTCAAGCAGGCTGTTTCACGTCTCTGGTGAGCTCTTGTTCTGCTAACGCTGCTGTTATGTTTGAATTACTGCCCTGGTGGTCTTCACCGAGACAACAAAGCTGAACTTTCCCTCTTTGCAGAAAAGACTTCTATGTTACAACTGTTCTCATTAGTGCAAATAATGGCAGATCTAGGCCTGGGAAAATAAAAGCCACAGGCCACCTGCATAGTTACACTGTTCACTCACTCATGCATTTGGCTGGCTGCAGCATTTTGTTTTACTTTGGGTCATGTTTGCTTTGCCATGCTTAAAACCTGGGGTAAAGGGGCAGGGATTATGGCACTGACAGTCCAGCTGTATCACCCATTGCTACTAATTGGTCAGCAGCAGGGGACCTTCAGAGCACTCTTTAACACCTTCAGTTTTCTGTCTTGAGAAGAGAAGCAATTTGAAATCCATAAACACAAATGCATTCCAGCTTATGCCTCCTAGAACCTGATCGGTTTTGAAACCAAAGCTCCCAAATGCTAAAATCAAATAAAAGGCCTGCAAAACCAAACCTCAGCAGTTGCACAGATTTTGCAAAGTGTTAATTATTTTTAATTACAGCTGCTACTTGATGTATTTCAGTCCACAAAACTGACGAATTAATGTCTTTTAGGACAAGACCAAACTTTTTTAAAAAAATATTTTCTATTTTCTAACTGTAAGGTCTAGAAAACTTTAGAGTCTCTTATAACTCTTGCCTCATGCTGCAGTAATACGTGTCTTCAATTCTGTGCCATTTAGAGGAATGGTAGTATGAGCATACTGAGAGAGACCCATCCGTTAGTTTCTTCCATTCGTGCACAAAAGCTTTATGCACTAGAAGTGTACTTGAATGCTAAGTTTTTCTGTGTGGGTCTTCTCAAATTTTGCTGTGCAGGAGTCTAGCAGTAGTAAAGGGAATAAGGATACTTGTTGAAACTGTGTAAGTGCCAGAACGAGACAGTATAGAATGAGAAAGTGATGTTTTCTGAAGGAGTAGAAATAAGGGTGAAGTAAGAGGGAGGACTGAATGAGTAAGAATTTTCTATTCAAAAGCATTGCTAAGTCAAACATTTTGACTTAATGGCTTTTAAAAAACATACTGTTAATGATTTCATAGCTTGAGGTGTTACTTCTTCTGTTTTCTATTTCCATGTCTTTTTTCAATGTTCAACTCCCATCAGTGTGAAAGGAGTACCTTTTTGTACTGCTGCTAGTTACCACTGCCTCATGTGGTAAGATGAGTAGTTTAAATTTTGTGGGTTTAGAGCTTTGTAATTGGGTAAGTCATTGCATTAGTTTGTAAATGGAAAAGCTTGTTCATCTGTGGTTTTGTTTAAAAGCAAAAAAAAAAAAAAAAAGCCCAATCAAACAATTGTGTCTCAAATAATAAAAAAGAACCCTTAAAAATAAGAAAACTCCAAATGTACTATTTGATATCATTATTTACTTGAATCTCCTGTTTCCAGTCAAATTATGCCCAGTCTGCTTTGCAGGAAAGATTTTTCAGCTCCGTGGGAGACATTCATAATGACTCAGCTTAGTATTAGAGTTTGGCATTAGAAAGAATAGATGTCCGTCTGTGATGTAAGTGTGATAACTGATTTAGAACTTTTTGTGAGAGTTTAATGTAGTGTCTCCATTCTATGAGCACATATAGATAACTTCCTTAAATATTTTACTTTGTGGGTTTTTTTAATATTTGCTTGAAAATGTAACTTTCTCTATTTATTTTACTTGGCACATTATTGGAGTAGAACTTAGACACCAGGTAGTTCAAGATCCGAAGTGATGTTAGGTATTGGATAAGCATGAAACCATGAATTCCGTGCTTGACTTAAGGTCAGACAATGGTCAGTTTAAGTGGGAAATGGGAAAGATGGGGTGACACGGATAGTGTGTTTGCCACTCTTAGCCACTGGGGATCAGTAAAGTACTACTCATTCTCTGAAACCTCCATACTAAGAGATGCTTGTCTTTGTCCTATTCTAGATTGTTGGAACCCTGACCCACACTCACGACCTTCCTTTGCCAGTATCCTAGACCATCTCACTGCCATAGAAGAGTCTGGTTTCTTTGAAATGCCCAAAGATTCCTTCCACTCCCTGCAGGAAGACTGGAAACAAGAGATCCAGGAGATGTTTGATCAGCTCAGAGCCAAAGAAAAGGTAAGTAGAGAAAAACACTCCACGTTTGTGCTCTCTGGATTGTAATTTTCCCATTTTATAATTCAAGCAGGGATAATTGTGTAGTGCATCCCCGAGTTAATTTTGTACGTACTTTACTGGAGCTTGTAATAAACCTGCCTTTGATTTGGGGACTTAAAATACACACAAGGGCTGAATCTTGAGGAAAGTAAATATCTTTATCCTGAGCTGCCACTATTTCTAAGATTTTATTGAGCTTCCATCATACATTGTGTAAACTCATATGATGAGTTGTCTTCATTGTTTAAGGCTTCTGATAACTATTTCACTGTTAACATCTTAACTGAGAAGCCTGATGACAACTGTTAATAGTAAAAGTAGAAGGGGTAGATTCAGCAAATATACTTTAGCAGGCATTTCAGCTTTGGTTCTCTCAGGTTTGTGTTTACCAGTTTTTGAGCACAAACTGGATAGACTATAATAAACATTAGTGCTATCAGGGGAATGGTCCAATAATTAGTGTAATTGGAGTCCATCTGGGAAATATTGGGAAACAAAAATGCTAGCAGGAATAAAAGGAATTGTGACAATAAACATCCAAGAGAAGTGAAAAAGCTGAAGTTTTCTTCAAGCGTACTTGGAGAAATCACAGCTTGCCACCCTTATGTTAAGGTCCTTACAGAAACAGTCTTTACAGTTGTTGGTATGAAATACTGCCGTGGAATCACTGAAGTAATAATATTTTTCTAAGTTCACAGTCTCTTGCCTAAAAATAAATTTATAATGAGCAGGGAACTTAATTTGGACTTAGAAGTTGTGTTAGGTAGAAAGAAAAGGAGACCTTTGGGCGGGAAGAGAAGAGAAGTACTTTTAAGTACTTACAGTACTTAAAGTACTTTACAGTACTTTTACAGTACTTTAAGTACTTACAGTACTTAAAACATTTTTATTAATATATTATAGTAG
Organism: Pedionomus torquatus; assembly: GCA_013398155.1. NCBI lineage: Eukaryota > Metazoa > Chordata > Aves > Charadriiformes > Pedionomidae > Pedionomus > Pedionomus torquatus. The sequence goes on along the minus strand of VZRU01016168.1, from coordinate 154,334 downwards.
CTTTGGGAAAAACAAAATAGCTAATATGCATTTCTCTGCTGCTCTTGTCCCATGGCATAACTGTATCGGAACAGGCAAACAGAAAACCAAACAGTAGTAGCTAGACTGCCCTCAGGTCTTGAATACTGTTTTCCTCAGTAGAAATGGGGAAAGAGAATTTCATATCCTATTCGCCTCATGAGTAAAATGTACCAAGCCTCTTGTAGTGGTGGGACAGGTAACAATGACATTATTTAAAAAAGTAAAAAATCTAAACTAAAATCTATCTGATAATCTGTCTGAAGTTTAACTTGAATTCTTCAATTTTTACTTTCTGCAGTAGAATTAGCCAGCTGGAGGTAATTATTCTGAGTGCTGAATACTTTTGTCCTTGTGAGAGGAGTGCAGTGAGAAGACATTTTAAGATCTCAAGGACAATTTCAGTTGATTCATTTGTCACCAAGGCAAAGATTGTAAAGTTTGCACTATGCATCTTTATGCCTAAGGAGCAGCCGTGCTTGGTGGAAAATTATGGGAATGACCTCCTAATGATGTTTTCTTCATTTGTTTTGATGTTAGAGCTCTGTGGTTTGCTATTTTATGATACATGAGATGGCAAGGTTATTTTTAAACAGTTGAAGTCAATAATGAAATTAACATAGGTACTTACTGAACAGGAAAGAAGGATTAACTATTTTCAGTGTTATGAATAAATCTTACAAAATGGGTAGCCAAATGCATGGTACTCTCCAGTGGCTCTTGTTCATGTCAGATATCCATGTTTTCTCATGATACTGAGTTAGGGATTCAGTGCCTTTTCACAGAATGGTTGAAGTTGGAGGAACTTCCAGAGGTCATGTTGTCCACCTTCCCTTCTCAAGCTGGACCACCTAGAGCCAGTTGCTCAGGACCATGTCCAGATGGCTTTTGATTGTCACCAAGGATGGAGATGCCACAACCTGTCTGTGAAATGTGTGCCAGTGCTTAGTATTGTTCACTGTAAAAAAAGTGTTCAGAGGGAATCTCCTGTGGTTCAGTGTGGTCTCCATTGCCTCTTGTCCTGTCATTGGCACTGCTGAAAAGAGCCTAGCTCTATCTTCTTTGCACCCTTCCTTCGTTTTTTTTGTATACACTGATAAGATCCTCCTTCCCCCCAGCCAAACCTTTTCTTTGATAGGATGAGTAGTCTCATCTCTCTCAACCCTTCTTTATAGGAGAGATGTTCCAGTTTTGTAATCATCTTCATGGCACTTTGTTGGACTCTCTCCAGCATATACATGTCTGTCTTGTTCTGGAAAGCCCAGAACTGGACACAGGATTCCAGGTGTGGCCTCACAAGTGCTGATGTCCAAATTTTAATACTTGTATGAAGGGCCTTGAATGGCAAACATAGAAGTTCTTCAGGATTGTTTTGGGCTTTTGGCTTTCAGCTGATCATTTAAATGGTGGTACTAGCAGTGCAGTGAGTGCAAGTCATTGCTCATGTATCTTCAGAATAGGTAATGTTAGTCTTAGCGCTCAGATAAAAAGGTATTAAGGTATTTCTCCTTTCTTATCTCTCCACAGGAGCTGCGCACATGGGAAGAAGAGCTGACTCGTGCTGCTGTTGAACAGAAGAACCATGAGGAGCTGCTACGAAGGCGGGAACAGGAGCTGGCAGAACGTGAGATTGACATCCTGGAAAGGGAACTCAACATCATCATCCACCAGCTGTGTCAGGAGAAGCCTCGAGTAAAGAAACGGATGGGGAAGTTCAAGAGGAGCCGACTCAAGTTAAAAGATGGCAATCATATCAGCTTGCCCTCAGGTTGGTGACGTGTCAGTTAATCGGTACAGGTGAACCTATAGCTTTGGTAGCTCCTTTCTAGTTGGGCATTAGAAAGTATTGTATGTACTTCAGGAAAAACATACCTCTTTGGGACCAAGAAACTAAATTTGTTCTTTTAGCCAGTGTTAACCAGACTTCCAAGTATGAAGGCCAGAAATGAATTTACAATAAAGCCTGCTCATGAATCCATGGCTGTATATGGTTCAGAAAAATGTTGGTGTTGAAATTTAACATGTTAATACTCCAAATGATCAGTTCAATAAAAGACGTGGACATTCTTGCTCTATGGTTTCTGCTGCAGCATTATGTAAAACATTCCTAATCTACTGCATTTCTTGGTGCAAGAATCTAAAAGTTACCAAAAATACATTGATATTTGTGAGACTAAATCCCTGCATTGATAATTCATATGTGAACTCATACTAACAGACAAGTGACTTCTAATACCAGCCTTCTGGAAGAAAGTTTTAGATATTGCTGAGGTGTCTGGGCAGTCGCTCTTAAGAGCGAAGATGATGATTTTCAGCAATAATGAATCCTTAGCATTTCTGCTGTGGATTCTGTATGGACATTCAAATTAGTAAAAGAACACACTTATGGGTTTCATAAATCACCTAAGGCTCATCATTACTTCAAGGATGATGGCTTACATTATATTCTTTGCTTTCTGAGAGAAACTGGCTGTTCAGAAGAGCTATGATGATGAAATGTACATGTTAACTATGCCTTTTTTTAGGTCTTTAAACACCTATTTGCTTAGCTTAAGAAAGGTAAGCTGAAAAGATTTTGTACAGGGATATCCTTTGGCATAAATATCAGTCAACACATGAGGATCTATGTGTGTATGTATCTCACATACACTAAGAAGATACATCTTCATGAGTGTGAGCGTACATCTATGCACTGAAATAACTGCATGTACAACAACAGGATAGCAGTTAGCTTCTACTTAGATCCTGTAAATTCCACACTTTGAAAGTTACTATAAATTATTATTTCTTTTTTCTAATATTAAAAAAAAAGAAGTTTAATGGTGTCTTTCCTCTTTTTTTCTTTTTCCTTTTTTTTTTCTTTTTTCCTTTTTTTTTCTTTTTTTTTTCTTTTATTTTCTTTTTTTCTTTTTTTTTTCTTTCTTTCTTTTGGTAAACAGATTTCCAGCATAAATTCACTGTGCAGGCTTCTCCAACGATGGATAAAAGGAAAAGCTTGATCAGTAGCTGCTCCAGCCCCCCTGCAAGTCCTACCATTATTCCCAGACTCAGGGCCATACAGTGTAAGGAGCTCAATGTAGTATTGAATTTGGGAAATGTGCAGTCTGTCAGTGTGGTAAGATGCCAAGATTCCATATCTAGGACAGGACAGTAAAAATAATAATAATAAAAAAATTCTAACACGTTTGCCTTATGCCCTGCACATATGCATTTAGAGAAAAAAAATGTTGGTGTTGGTGATGGAGGGCAGCGTCACCTTCTTTGGATACCAAACCGTACTTACCCAAGTTCTTGAAATATTGCTATTTAATTGTATAGAAAATACGTTCCTCAAGTGTACAGGTTAATTTTAAAAAATACTAATTTTCAGAATAGGTCTGTGAAATATTATTGAAGTGGATTAAGTTAGTGTTGGAAGGAAAGAAAATCAAGGGTACTTGTCATGAAAACAATGTTCACATAATGAAAGAGAATTAGGCAGACAAGCATGAGTTAGCGGTATGAAAGGCATGTTAATAAATGTGTAGTGTTTGTATTGGATGTCATGGTATTTGTGTGTCTGGTATCAAACAGGCAGTCCTGAAGGAGAAACCAGTGTTGGAATAAAGCTGTAAAGTCTCTCTGTACTAATTATGAAGGGATATGGTTGTTAGATCCATGTTTGTAAATAGCCAGAATTATGGGAAAGAGGCCTAACTGGATGTTTTGGTTACTCTTTCTATTCCAGCCTATATTTTTTTCTTTATGTTTCTGTGGAACCTATTCTTTACTTTGTGTATCTGTTTTTCTTTCCCTTTATCCACTGTTCTTCCCACTTGTGAAGTGACTCCTGCTGAAAGCAGTAAAACGTGGGGACGAAGCTCAGTCCTTCCAAAGGAGGAAGGAGAGGAGGAAGAGAAGAGAGGCCAGAAGAAAAAGGGACGCACTTGGGGACCAAGCTCACTTTGTCACAAGGAGCTAGGTGCAGGCGAAGATGGGTAAGAGAGGGCCTGGAACCAGACTGGTTTCCAGGTTCTGGAACTGATTATGATCTGACTCACAGGAGATTTGCTTTATTGTCTTGCAAATGCTTTTCTGCTTCCAAACTTATTTGCTCTACCAGAAATGTCAGAGATTCAGAACAGATTACGAAACTGCATTGCATTCAGTTCCTTGTTAGACCCTTCAGCACTGATGCTTTCACAGTCTGCTTTACCTTGTTACATGTGTTTGTAGGCAGTGTAACTTCCTAGCTGTTCAAAATTTTCTTTAGGAGCTTTTCTTTATTATCAGGCTCAACTTCCTGTAGCTTCATGTCATATCTGAACCTACTTCTGGTTTTCAGCCTTCAGCTATGCTTTTTTTGTCTTAAATGCTGTTATTTTAAAAGTATCTGGTAGTGCCAGGCAACTATCTTTTCCTCAGGCTTTTGAAAAGGACGTATATGTTGAATGTATACATTCTGAAAGTGATTTTTGTAGAGATACGGGTAGTACTTCTGTTTCTATAGATACTTGTTCTGTGGCTTTGCTTTTTGTGTGTGCGCCTGTGGATTATCCATAATGGATCATTGCCAAATGCTGGAATATTTTGATCTTCTAAGAGATTTGGATGCCTTGTGATTAATATAAGAGTTTGAAGTTTTTTCTCTTGCTAAATTGATAGTTTGACTCTTGCCATATTTTTTAGCGGGGAAAATAAAATAACTGCTTATAATTTATCTGTAGTATTTTTTGCTCAGGTGTGAAATTCCTGGAAAATAGATGTTTATGTAATACGTCACTATTGCCATCCTCTGCAAAAGCAAAATCTAAGTGTCCTAATGATATTAAAATATGTTCTTCCTCAAAGGTACTCTTGACATGTAACGGGGCAATGTGGAGGAAGCTTCTTTGACTGCTGTCCATGCTTTGCCTATTCTACAGATTAAGTATATCATTCTACAGAATTAAAATAGTTTTCATGTTTTCCAGTCAGGCTGGTAGGAAAACACTACTACTTTGAAATCATGTTCATAGAATTCTGGGAATAAAGCTCTTCAGTTTTCTGTTCATTACTGTACAGTATGAAGCACTGAAGTTGCTTTGTGGCACAGGCAGCTGGAAAATTGTTGCTTGCTAATCATGCTTACTCTTAAAACTATCCTGTTATCTCTACAACCGAGATGTTGTGTAATACTCATCACCTTTTCCAGGGAGACTCGATACAGCTGTAGCATTTTGCAGAGTATCTGAAACATGATAGAGTTGCTGAGAGGGCAGTATGATTAACATACAATGAAGTACTGCTTCTTGCTGAGATCATGCCAGACCGCACACTTTAAAGGGAGCAGAGTTGCAGTAAACATTAGTTACTCAAAAGGTAGAGTGCTTGCTACTTTTAGATTATTTTTTTTTTTTATTTTAGATGTAGGGTGATAAAAATTGGAGTAAAGTTAAGACCTAAACTTAAGATAGAAAAGTCAGTTTAAGTCTTCTCTGTGACATTGCTCTGGCAGCAGCAGTGCTGCTCTTCCAGTTGCTTACATGACTCTGTCATCAAGGGAACTTGAAGATTCATCTTTTTTATCATTTTCCATGTGTTCTGCACAGGAGGTAATTCCAAATTTAGGCAAGATGTACAGTGGGAATTGCAGTGAAATTCTCTAGCATGAGTAAACTGACCTATAATTAATATCAAGTAAAGGCAGTCATGAAAAGATTATACAGTGATTATTCACTCTTCTGCATTTATCTTTGAGCATAAGGAATGTGCACAGCAGCACAAGGTTCCTGCGGTGAGTTGCAGAGCCTGGATGAAGCTTTATGTTGGACTAGTGTAGTGTCAGTTCAGTTGTGATCTCATGGTATATTCTGAAAGATATAAGGTGAAATCTTGTCTGTAAACTTGGCATTGATTAATCTCAGAGTATTACTATGGTATGGGTATGTTACTGATTTTACAGAAAGTGACACTGGTTGTGGGATAGTCATAGTACTTCAGCAGTTATCTCTTAAAATCTTGCAAGCTAAATGGAGGTAAGCCTTGGAATGGATACTTTTTATTCATGACGGTATTGTATTAAGATCTCAACATGGTGATACAGAATGGTATTGAGACACCAGAGATGCCATCTTAGAGTTGTTATGAAGGGTTTTTTTGCAATTTTCTGAGCCTTGTCACCTTATCACTTCTAAAGAGAGGTATTTTTGACTTCCGGATAGGAAAAGGCAACAGAGAAGTAACTCAACCTTAATAAAACAAACAGAGTAATAGCCTTCCTGTTATTTAACATAGGTAAATTGCAGGTAAAAAGTCTTCAGGGTCCTGAATTGTCATGCTGGTGACTGAAATAGATAGGTAGTTTTGCTGCTAGTGCTTTCAAATCATTCCAGTTGCTCTTTCCTCGGGGCAGTAACAGATGATACTGCTGTAGTAGGAATGTACTTTTAAGTCAGCATCTTTTGAGTTGTTTTCAAATGAGCAGTGCTGTCTAATTCAGAGGTAGCGTAGCTATCGTCTGCACTGATCTTTGGGGTCTGCATGTAATTTGGGGGAGAGAGAGAATGAGTGAAAAATAAGCGGGAAGGATAAATATTTTGTAACCTTAAAGCAAATGTAGCGTGCCTTGAAATTATTCTGGTAGCTATTTCTCTTTCTGTTCAGCTTGAGCTGTGCTTTCTCAGTAACAGCAAATCTTTAGTCTGTTTTTTGCAAGGGGTGATTGCTCTGAGAAGTTGTAAGAAAGCAAACTAAGTTGATGTGTCCTGCTATACAATAAAGGGTGATTCCCAAGACCTTTAGGTAACTGAGACTGTATAGTGAAAGCTTAAGTGAAGATTACTGCTGCTTGCTATCTCTGCGTATAGAGAGCATAGTATATGCTTTCCTAGTTCCATGGAAATCTCCCTTTCCTCAATAGCTGTCTACTTGTATTATAAGAGCTTTGACATTTACTTTTGGAGGTAATCACATGGTTCATTTTCACCCACCAACTTTCTGTTAATATGCTTCTCTACTTAGAATGTTTATCCTAGCTGTGTATGCTGTGCACATAGATAATTTAGATACAACATAGCTGACTATAGTATGGCGGCAGCAGATCAGAACAGACTCACATGCTTAATTGCATCTCTATTGTAAAACCATCTGGTTCTCTGTCTTGACAAGTAGGGTTCAGCACTATGCTGTCTGGGTGCAGGTACACAGCAGGGTACTACATGTGCCAGAATGATTCATAGGGGGAAAACGATGGACTTTCAAAACAGCTAAGAACTACACAGGGCACTTCTAGTGTAATGCCTATAGCACAGTCCTCAAGTAACTGAACAAGTGCGGAATCACGCCTAGACCTTGTGTCCTTGCTATAGCTATATACTTCGGTGAAAAGCATCTCAGGTAGAGAACAGAGAAAAAATACATATCAAGGCAAAAACCCCTTGATATAATAAAACTTTGAAATCCTGCAATGGAAGCCATTTCAGAAATGCAGAGTTATTCTTGTGGAAATTAAAAATCATGAGGGACAATGTCTATATGCTCATATTCTTCTTTCTCTGTGAGGGAAGGATTGTAATGAATTTCATGTTTTATCAAAGAACAAAGCAAGTTAGTAATGGAGCTGGAAGATGTCTCATCTCCCAAGTTTTCTCTTCTTTCAGTAACAAGTACATTGATAACTGAACAATAAAACTTCTCTGGGTGTTGATATGTCAGCAGGTTGTGCTGCTTACTAAAGTTGTTTCTGATGTCACGAAAGTAGTCTGGGGAACAAGTAAGATGATGGTAATGAATACCTATGGATAGGGACTACTAATAAGTGCAGGTGTGTGGTGACATACCTTTAAATGGGGGTGACATTAAGGCAAGGATTTGGCTTAGAGTTTTTGACTTGTTTGTTTCTGTGGGCTTTGGGTTTTTTTGTCTGGAAGTAAAAGAGGCAATGAATGACTTATGATTTTAGTTACCTATATTTCCATAATCTAGAACTTATATTTTGAACTGTCTGTACTTCAATGGGGTGTTTTCTTTAAAGGAGAAATAATGGGCTTTGTAATGTAGAGGCATGACTTTGCAATGATGTTACCATATTATTGTTCCAGTGAGTGGTCTTTGACTTTCAGTGTTTATCAGTATTTCACATGGAAACGTTTTTGAAGATATTTTTTCCCCTCCTCCTGCTGAGCACTTTATTTGTTACCTGCCATGGTACGTTTGCCTTGGTTTAAGAAGAAAATCTGATTGTTGTAGTGCTTTCTATTATTCTGCATTCATAGCTGTTAGTTATCAGCAGAGGTCTTTTGACTGCCATGGTGCAACAAATGAGGGAGGGACTTTCTGACCTTTTTCTTATAAATTTAAGGTGCTGTAAAGATATGCAAAATGTTTTGCTATGGGAGGACTTCACGTCTGTGTAATTAAGATAGATACATGAATACCCTAAGCAGAACAATAGAGAATATAAAAGAGGGAATGAAAACTGTTTGTGAGCATGGTACATTGTCACATCTTTCTACTATTTCAGTCTGAAAGCTCTGGTAGAAGGATACAAACAGTGGTCATCCAGTGCACCAAACCTTGGGAAGATCCAAAGAACTGCGCCTGCTTTTCCAGGATTCACCAGCTTAGCAGAGATGGGTAAAAGAATTCCCTGGATTTTATATTCTCATCCCCACTTTCATTCACGTTTGAACAAACGTCTCCTTCCTTGACTTCCACCTGGTGCCTTAGAGCAGTGTTTTCATTTTGGTTTTATCCATTTTCCTTCTTTGTGAAGTAACTGCTTTATCTTTGTGGAGTTTCTTTTTGTTCACCTCTCTGCTTGTTCTTCTCTTAATTTCCCTCTAACTCTGTGCTACCTCTTAGATCCTTTCCTGTTAATGATACTGAGATGTGCAGCATGGTTACACATTCACTCACTAGGAGAGATCCTTCTAATTTTCCTACCTTTTGTTCCTTACTCCCAAACATATAAATTTACCATAGAAGTAACTGAGGTGTAGATAGCTTCTGAAATGCTGTTCTGCCGTTGATCCCAAGTAGATCGAAGTGCCACTAATTTCTTCCACTTTGATAGTGTTTCCAGTTACTTGCCTCAGCCTATTTGCTTTGGAGACAATAGTCTGTGAGTGGTTGGCAGGTGGTGATCGATGCTTGTGATGAGGACAGTTGCATCTTCTGAGGAAAAGCCTATTTTCATGTATAATTGTAAGACAGCTAAATTTGCCAGTGGAAATGTTACATCCGTGCAAAGTCTGCTTTTATTTGTTTTCCAGATGATGAAGACAGTGAATGTCTTAATGGGGAGGGCAAAGTGCACCCTTCACCTGGGCACAATCAGTCATACCTCTGCATCCCATTTCAGAAGAATGAAGACTGGGATGGCCCTTCTAGTGATGCCAATGAGGAGTCCACCCCTATGAACTCTGCTACTAGCACCCCGCAGCTGACACCCACCAACAGCCTCAAGCGTAGTGGCTCCCACCACAAGCGATGCGAGGTTGCATTACTTGGCTGTGGAGCAGTGCTGGCTGCTGCAGGCCTGGGTTTTGACCTGTTAGAAGCAGGGAAGTGTCAGCTGCTGATTGAGGAGGAGCCAGAGGTACCTAAGGAAGAGAAGAAGAAGCGTGACAGCATTTTCCAGCGAGCTGGACGCCCACGCAGGAGCACTAGTCCACCTTCCCGAAAGATCTTCAAGAAAGAGGATCCCATGTTGTTGCTAGGCGAGCCATCCACATCCCTCACCCTTCTTTCCCTGTCTTCCATTTCCGAATGTAATTCTACCCGGTCCCTGCTGCGCTCAGACAGTGATGAGATTGTGGTGTATGAAATGCCCGTCAGCCCAGTGACAGTCAAGGCTCCCTTGCCAGCCATTACCAACCCACTAGTCAATGTCCAGATTGAGAGATTCAAACAAGACCCCAACCAGTCCCTGACTCCCACACACGTGACGGTCTCTTCCCACACCCAGCAAAGCGGGCACAGGCGCACACCTTCTGATGGGGCCATCAAAGGGAATGGACTAGTTATCAATGGGTGCCCAACCAGTGGATGCCCTTCCAGTAGCTGTTTAACTGGAGCACTGGGAGCAGGTAGGTTTTCAGCCTTCTTCCTTTTCCCCTTCAGAATAAAGACCCAAATGGTATAATTACTTGTTGGGAAGTAAATTACGTTACTTATGCAGCATCCATTTGTGATGGCCAGCCCACAAGAAGAGCTTTTGGATGTTCACTTTACACAAATAATGAACAGAATAATGTGTCCTCTGTTCCAGCATCTCTGCATTAAGGAATTGAACTCTCTCTGCTCCCCTGCACCGTGAGGCAGAGCATAGTATTGTTTCTTAGACAAAGATGGTACCGAAGTATAAATACCGCTCATTTTTAGCAGTTCTTTGAGGATTCTATCTCCATTGCCTTTATATGATTTTTCATATTGCTGTTACAATTTCAAAGTAAATTTTGATCTTTAAGACAGTGAAAACTGAATCGTTAAAAGTGGTTTGAGGCTGTGCCACTGTTGCTTTTATTCCTTTGCAAGCAAGAGGGATCTTCCTGGGTAGGTTGTGTTCTCACCACTGCAGTCTATCAGGGTGGCTGTGACATGGTAACTTCAAAAATGCTTTCCTGTTTTCTTGTGCTAGTAATTCAGAGGAAAAGAAGAAAGGACTAGAATAATAAATTAAAATCTGATTTTAATTAGACTTTTCCCAATGGTAAAACAAAATGGGAGGTTGTCTGTTGAATGGCAGTCTGCAGTAAAATGTGGGTTAATGCAGCTGAGAATACTCATTAAAATGGTATTCATGAAAATTTAAAAGTTACGTTGCGTTTATAAAAAACAAACAACAACAAACTCCACAAAAAATAACAAGAAAAAAAACCCCAAACCAAAACCCCTGCTGTCCCCACCTCTAAACGAAAACAAACCAGGAAGCATCCACAGTAGGTAGTGTTAAATGGCTTTTCCAGGAGGTTGGTCCTGCTCACTGCAAACAGTCACATGTCCTGCTGTGCAAGTGTCTCCCTGATCCAGTCAAGCTGTTAATGGATAATGTGCCCTCTGAAGGATTTGGAGAGTTCTCACTTCTGGTAGGAGGTTAAATCCATGCTCTCCAGTCTGAAAATTGAAGAAAGCAAGTAAGAGAATGAACAGAATTTCCTGCTTGTGCTAGGTCATTGAAACAGGTGTTCTGCAATGTGTTGAGAGCAGTGTAGGGATAAAGAAGCCAGTTACTTCAGATTTGCGTAATCTTGAGGATGCGGATTTTGTAGCTTCTGAATGCAGGCTTTCTGCTTTGAAAATATTTTCACAGTTTACATACAATAAACTAAGATCTGTTAGAACCATTTAGCAGTGACATCTAACATGTTTCCCTCTTCTCTTACATTCTCTGTTTTGGATAGGTGTATTAAAAACACCTAGTCCAAGTAGAGATCCTAATGAGGTCCCTCGCCTGCCAGACCCCAACCTTGTTTTTCCTCCAACCCCAAGACGATGGAATGCACAGCAGGACCCCACACTGGAAAGACCCAAGACATTGGAGTTCCTGCCCCGGCCACGTCCTGCAGCCAGTCGGCAGCGGCTTGATCCCTGGTGGTTTGTGTCACCCAGCAATGCCAAGGGTGAATCTTCTGCCAACAGTTCAAGTACTGATACTCCAAGCAATCTGGACTCTTGTTTTGCTAGTAGCAGCAGCACTGTAGAAGAGAGACCTGGACTGCCTGCCCTGCTTCCTTTCCAGGTGGGTCTTCCTGTAGAGGAGCGGACACTGTTGGACATCGATGCTGAGGGGCAGAGCCAGGACAGCACTGTTCCGCTATGCAGAAGTGAACTTAACACACACAAAGCTGCAGCATACGAACTCAAGCAAGAATTCTGGTCTTAGTATGAAATTCAGTGGGGACAGCGAACCCCTCTAAATTCAATCCTACTTTTTGCACTGAGAATGCACTTTGAAGACAGATGAGATGGAGGGATGCTACAGAGATCATATGGTGCTGCCTCTGCTGAAGATGTGTTGTTGTTTGACTGCCTGATTTTTGTCTGCAGTTGGATGAAACTTGGCAACTCTGAGCTGCTGACTTTTGCTGTGGGGTTTTTCTGTAGTCTTCCCTGCCCTCTTGTTGCAATTTGAATCTGCAATGAGCTAAAATTATCATATCAAAGTCTTTGTTACTGACCTTGTAGGATTTGGCATTTGCAGTAAGTATGTCGGTATCTATGCTGGTATTAATCAGTATTTTCAAAACTCAAATATTACACTACAGCAGACACCAGTGTTTGATGTTTTCCCAAGGAACCCAGGACAGAAACAAGTAAATATCTCTGAAATGTAGTCAGATTGTTAGATAGGCCTGGGAATTATGGTACCCCCACTGAAGGAGCAGAAGTATCTATCTTACACTCACTTGCCCTCTTTTGCTCATGTGATAGTGTAAAGTGGAACAGATTGCAGAGGAAGGGCATGGCATCTCCACTGATGGAGGTCTTTGAGAACAAACCAGCTAGACCATTGGGAACAAGTAGGTGTAGTTGATCCTGGCTTTGAGGCAGGTTGGATGAACTTCAGTGATCTCTTGAGGTCCCTCTCAGCCCTATTTTTCTATGACCCTGTGCTTTCAAAAAGATGAGGGCTTTATGGTGTGGCTGTTTGTTCCAGCTTCCTCTTTTGTTTCAAACTTTGATTCCATCAACTTCCTTTTCCCGCCCTCTATCCCAGGCTTGTAGTCAAGCTGCCTCAGCTTTGGGAAGGGAATTAGCAGGAGCTCTTTCTTTGAAGCTGGCTTAACTTTCAGCAGTAAGTTATGTTTCCCTTCACTTTTTTAATTCCTGTTTTTCCCCCTTTCTTATGCTTTTGAGGAGTGGTTCTTGAAGCTGAAGATTGTTCTTGTGCACAGTCATAATTGTTTAAGGCTCTTCTGAAATTGAGGCTTGTGTAGTTGGATTCCGGCGCAAACAGGGATTAGAACATCTGAATTCTGTTTTGTTGCTTAACTTGCTGTGTGACCTTGAGCAAATAATGTAACCTCTGTGCCTCAATTTCCCCATCTGTAAATAATAGGGATAATACCTACCTCACAGGGGGAGGGATTGGGATGTATGTAACAGGGATAAAGTCCTTGGAGATCTTGGAGTGAAAGGCACTACAGACATGTAGAACTTTTATTCTTGTTCACATATGTAAAAACTCCTAAATTTGGAGAAAGAACAGATCCCTGTCTTGAAGGAGGAAGTCATGCAGATCATGTGTGCCTGGGCTCACAGCTTTCTGCACAGAGGCTGCCAATGTGTCTGTGCTTCTGCAGGTGTGTCTTACTGCCTTTGATGAGAGCTTCATTCTTCCCCAGTTTTGGCAAGATAAATAACATGTGTGGTCTTTATGTGAGTGTAATAGGGTAGTATGCTTTATTGCGGGGTATGGCATATCTGTTCACTCTTTTTGTACAGATCTGTGCTCATTTTTCTAATCTACTGACCACTTGGGTGCAAATAACTGATTTCAAAGTGCTGGCCAATGCAATGCTCAGCCTGCTAGGGAAGTCCAGTCCTGTTGGGAAAGCAGTGTAGATGAATACTTTCCTGCAACTGTCAGCACAGGGAACCTGGGTGTTTAGATGTTTGTAACCTGGTGTTAAGAACCAGTATGTGTGGGGAAAGTACTGTACTTAAGTTGGTTTTAATTCTTTTTCAGGGCTAGAACCAGCATGTTGCCACTAGTCAAGTGCACCCTTTTTTCAAGTGGTTATGGTATGTTTTTTTAGTGTAGAAAGGTCACACGTTATTTCGTGTTTATCATGTTCCATAAAATGTGTTTAATGGCAGAAGTACTTTTTTCTTCCCTATTGAATGCTTCAGAGCTAGCCTTAATAACACTATGCTAACTGCTGAAGCTGGGTAGGCTGTGGACTCTGTAGACAAGGTATTCTGCTGTGGGGCTAAGATATTTATGTTTCTGGCACTTTTTTTAAATCTAACTCCTTAACATTGTTGATTTCTTAAGTATTCATGCTCTTGCTTTCCATTTATGAAAATTCAGTTTATAATCCTGAAACTAAAAAAAAAAAAAAAAAAGCAAAACCCACCCAAACAGGTGGTTCATTTTGATTGCTCTATAGAAAAAAGCGCAAGGGAAAGCCCAGTTGGAGACTGTCAGAGGGACATAAAGCAGGAGATTAAAATGACGTTTTTTCCTAGTCTGCCTTACTGTTCTAAAAAGTCTGAAACAAAACTGGATCAGCCCTTCTGATATGTAATATGTAATGCTTTCTATGCAAGAAGTATCATTAGAAAAGTAATAGGAGGCATTATCTGCTTTGCCAAGAGATCACGTGGAATAGTTCCATTCAACCAGAAATCCAGAAATCTTTTAACACCTGTTTACTTGCTTGGAAAAGGAGGTTACATTTCTAGGTCACATTGGTTTAACTTGGACCCCTTAGCAACTGGTGAACTAAGTGAAAGCTATTTTTGTCAAGTTTCCACCAGGCAGGGCAGTTCGAAAGCCAAGTTGGTTAGGAAAGCCCTCTTGCTTAGGAAAGCTCAGGATGAGCTATCAAAACCCCTTCTGCCTCCCTCCCTTTTAGTAGTCACTCGGTGAAGGTGGAGTATAGCAGACCTATTAGAGGTCAGCTCTAATATTTATGCTCTTTTTATGCTCTAAAGAGCATCTTCCATAACACAAAATAGACATTGCTACATCAAAAGAACTGGGGAGAATTGATGACAAGGAGTCAAGGCTCTAGATCAGGGTTTCCAGCCTAGGTATTCCCTATTGCTGAGCTGCCAGAAAGACTAGGTAAAAGCATAATTTTGGTTTGTGGGTTTTTTTGGTGTGGTGTTTTGGTGGGTTTTTTTTGTTTTGTTTGTTTGTTTGGTTGGTTTGTTTTGGGTTTGTGGTGTGTTGGTTTTTTTTTTTTTGTTTGTTTGGTTGCTTTTGGGGGGAAGGGGTTTGTTTGTTTGTTTTTTGGTTATTTTTTTTTTTTTTTAACAGTCCTTGGATGCAGTTACCTTCATTGAACTTAGAATTTGAAGTAAAATTAGGTAGTCTTTGAGCATCAACCCATAACTGTCTTTCACTTGGTAGCCCTGTGACTAACCTGCGGTATTGGGCAAGAGCAGTCTGTAGTAACAAAGCTGTTGCTTTAGAAGGTGCTGGCATATTCTCCAACAGGCGAAGGGGGTTCTCAAGGCAAAGAGTTGTCAGGCATTTTACTTTAGGTGTCCCAAAAGCTGTTGGAACTGGTGTCTGACGGGCAGAGCCTATATACATGTTTAAGCTAGTTTCTAGCCTCTCACTATATCCACCTCTCCCATCCTGGCTTGATTTCTCTCCTTTCTTAATCTGTTGGGTTTTTTCCTTCCCAGTTGTGGGAGCTGAGGTGCTCCTAATCTCCAAATGAGTGCTTCACTGTAGTCCACAAGACACTGAGAAGATATGAACCAGTCAGCTTGCAGACATCTTTTTCTACTGGTTATTGGTATTTCCATTTGTTAGTGAGACAAAAGTTTCATAGTTATGTTGATTGACGTACCTTTCTAGCAGTGTTCTTGAGGAAGATGGTGAAAATCTTGCTATAAAAAAAAATAATCTAATAAATCTATTGTTTCTTAAATATCTGAGTAAGTTGCACCTTTTTTATTTTTTGAGAAAATGAGAAAAAGATAATAGGAGAGCACAAAATCACTGAGCAGTCTAAAATACAACATAAGGATGGGGTAAAATATGTTAAAAGCAATTACAGGGTTCAGAGGAAGTCACAAATTTTTTAGCTGGTAAGATTGTTGCTGAGAAGTTTCTGTTCTGGAACAGATCTGTATTTTCTTTCAAATAGTCGGCTGGCAGTATGTATCGCTAATTTATGTTACTGATGTACTGATTTAGGAAACAGAAAAAAAAAATCCAGCCCTTCAAAATATGCCCTCCTTGCAGCCTGTTGTTTTTCCTGTAAAGTTGGAGGGAAAGCACAGACATAGCAACCAGTGCAAAAATGACAAATTTATTTATAAATTTCTACTGGTTTCACAGAAATTGTGTGGGACAGGTAGAGAGAACAAAGCTTTTGTGTCAGAACTAAAGTGGTAATAGTTACGGATTTTTTTCTAATTCTGTTGCTTCCTATGGACTGCACAATGCTCTGTTTTGCCAGCAAGAAGTCTTATCTCCTTCCAATGCTCTTTAGATGTACAACTTTTTATAGGTTTGGTTTTGTTTTTTTTCCCATGAGATTATTATTGTAGTGGGTTGATACTCGGTATGGGGTAGGGAGCCTCAGGAAAATATTCTTTTTGTAATGGTTTGGAAATACTAATTTTGTTAAAGAGTGAATTTTTCATTATTGATATGGAAAGACAATATCAATAATGAAGTATTTTTCTGTACGTCTAGGAATGGGAGTAGTTGTCTTTGTCTTCATAACATGCTGCTTTCTTAAGACTCTATGGACAATACTGCATAGAGATGTTACTTTGATTTGTCATATCAGATACCTCTCTGTTGAAGGTGAGGCAGTAATGGTCAAGTAAATTAAAGTATTTGCCATCTGGAGTACTCTATTAAATAGAAAATGACAGGAAACCTTCCATATTCAGTCACCTTTTCTATCTTGAGCTTAACTTTTATTTGAAACTTAATTTGTCTCTGTGGGATGAGCATGGGAGCTGGAGTCCCATTAGATGTATGGGACCAAACTTAATACTCTATCTCAAAATTCAGTAGTAGTCTGTTACTTTTGTAAGTCATTTTAAGCTAATATTACAGGGTTTGTTTTGGGGGGGGCGGGGTTGAAACCTTTCTTCTTGGAAAAAGTACTTATTACTTTCTAACCTTTTCCATGCATTTTGGAAATATTCTCAAGAACTCTTGCCAACTCTGTGGCAAATAAGAAGGCTTCTATCTTGCAGGGTGATAGAGGTCTTTCTTTTGGCTTCGCTTTTTTTTCAGTATGAAACAAGCAAATATGCCCATATTTAGAAATTAAGTTTTCTGATCCTTATCCTATTACTGTGAAGCAGTTTCTTAGATTTCGTATTTATAATTCAAGGCTATAATTTGGCTATAAGCTGGACATTGAGGGGATAGGCGTGTGTAAAACCTATTTGCAAACAAGCAATACATAGAGCATTTGTGTTCAAAGAGACCCAAAACGTACTCATGCTGTTACAGAGGATAAATTTCGGACTTCATACATTTGGTTGATCATACAATTAATATACCATCAGGAAAGAATGCCTTCCTATGTCATTCTGCTAAATTTCCTGTTGTAGGATAGAATATGGTGGTTTGCATAGCCAGTGGTATTGTGTCTAGCTGGACAGGAAAGCATCTTTGACTAAATTTTTTGCCTTTTTCTATTCCCAGTCCAGTTTGTGGGTTAGATTTTTGTGGTTAACAAACAAAAACATCTTAAGAAGAACTTACATTTATTGTTTCCTTTATGGCTTATTCTGCTGCTCCCTCTATTGAACATGCTAGTAGAAAATCACATGCTGCAGTTCAAATTTGTATTTGATTTTGTTTTTTCTCATGCTCAGCTATTTTAAGCAGCTTTGCCATTGATCAAAGTTGATACAGTTTCTAAAATGACCTACATCAGCTTTATTTTGGCATCTTAAAAGTAGTCATTCCCAGGCTAGGGGTGTGTGTGTTTAATTAAAAGGTAATTTACCACTGGTGACTGGGTAATGGGTCTGATGTAGCTACTGGTATTATTATTGTCCCTCTCTAACAAGAATCTCCCTTTTTTTTGCAACTGGAAATCTTTGGCATTTCATCAGTGTTTGTATACAGGAAACACATTTCATGTCCTGCTTTACTTGAGTGAAAAATCTTTTTTTCCTAGCCATTTAAAATCAAAGAACATAATTTTCCTACTGAGAAAAACCAAAACCCAAACCGTTCAAGGAACCTGTTTTTTTCCAAGCCTGTGAAATACTTATGTATGTGTTATGTGCATCCTGTATTCCTAGGTGCCTTCTATCTCATGTGCCCTTCTTGCTAGGTTCTGAGGTTGTTTTTTGGAGGGAACTCCTGGTTGTAGTTTTCAGTTCTGTAGCATTATTCATCACACATCAGGCCAAATACCAGCACAAGAAACATTTCATATCCTCCCATTTACTAATGTGCATACACCCCTGTGGAAGAAGTGCACTGTCACTGGCTCTCCTTATCTCTCAATTAGAATTCGGCCCCTATCCCATTTTTATTAGTTATCAATTCTCGTTACCTAAGACAGAAACTGATATGTGGTTTTGTGCGCTTTGACCTAAAATGTTTCCAGGCTAGAAGTATAAAACTCACCTGGGAGAAGTTAAAGCAGAGGTTGGCAGGAAATAGCAAATGAAAGAGTGAAATTATCCTTCTTAATGCAGAGGACAGAGGGATACTAGCTGCTTGGTAATCTCTTTGCACCATAGGTAAGTAATTTGAGGAATGTGTAGTTAATTAATTTCTGGTTGGTTTGTTTTGTTTTACTACCTCATTTGTAGAGATGGAATAGGGAAGAAAGCATAAGTTTTGGTAAGATCTGCTCTAGGTAAGCTGGAATGATGGGAGGACAGAGGCAGACACTTGTATTTGGCTCTAAAGTGCAAATTCCTGATGGAATAATAAAGCCAGCAATTCAGTTTTATAAAGTTAGGCTTGTTTTTACTGTGTATATCTCCAAAATAAACAATAAATGATAAGACAGGGCATTTTCCTTGATGGTTTTCAACCTGTGGAAGAGCTGATTGTCCATAGACCAAGGTGGTGATGATGATTGCATATTTGTCACTACTGCTTTTAGTAGTGAAGGCCTGTTTTTTTGAAAACAGTTTTTTTTTTAATAATCTCATGTGCTCTTAAAGCATGTCTACACACAGTCCTATTTCCCTGTATTTGCTTTCCTAATGTATCAGATCCTAATGCCCAAAGCTGCTAATACTGAGAAACCATGGCACATTTTTAGTGTGTAACGTAGTGGATTTATAAGCTCAGCTTGAAGTGGGCTACTGTTAGGCCGGTAGCCGATGGGTCAGATGGATGCTCAGCTAGCAAAAGGGTGCTTAGAACAAACTCACAGGAGGGATGTCAAAATTTTACTTGCTTAAATTATTTGAAAAACAATGATGGGGGAAGGGGCAGGCTTCATTATTCAGAAATACTTTTCTATGATCTTGTCCATGCTGAAATTTTAGCTACCAGGATAGCTGGTGAGAACCTACGTTGTATTCAAAAGCTGTTGGCTGAAACTCCAACATAAGACCAGAATAATGTATTTTATATGTGGTTTTTCAGATTGACTGACACTGTCTCCCTGTTCCACCGTGATAGTTCCAATTTAGCATTTTCTCAAGAAGACATGATGAGGGTGGGTAACACGAAGAGAGATACATGACTCTGAGAAAGAAGAAACATTGTTTTAGCCATCTCCTGATGCTTTTGTGTTTTGCTTTCTTAGCAGTAGAGGTTATAATGGATCTGGAAGATGTTGGTGTTTTTCCAGTCTTCATTGATAAGAATGCTGCTAACAGCAGATTTTAGTATATAAATGAACAAGTTTTTTGGAAGCGCTTGTATTTAATTTCTCCTTATTGAAAGTCAGAACAAACTTGGCCTCTGATCACTACTGTTTGGCATGGCTCAGTTGCACTCTGAACTTCTTGAGTAAACTATATCTGGAGGAGAACTGAGCTTCTTCTGTGGGTTCTTCTGGAATTTATGGATGTGGCCACTTCGCAGCTTGGGTTACTTGGATGTGGCCGCTTCTCACCTTGTGTTATGTGTTTTCTCCCAGGCCCAGTCTGTGTCACAAAATGAGTCCACTGATTGCCCATTCATGGTGGGCTCGTTCTTCTGCCTTGCATGCTTTAGTGAGCGGCTCTTACAGTGTCAACAGGGTGAGCATTTGTGTCTGAGGTAGGGCAGCTAGTACCTCTGAGCTGACTTGTCATACTGCATCTCAAGCAGGTGTTACTTCATCACTGCATCAGTTCTGCCATTGCTTTGTTTTTCAAGTCACTAGACTTGAAAAAAACCCAAGAACCTTGTTTTTCAAGGTTCTCTCGACAACTATAGCATCCAGTAATCCTAGACTGTAAAGAATAAAGCCACAGCAAAAAAAAACAAACCCAAAACAAACTAGTGTTTGCCAGTTGAATGACTTGAGCTTGGCCAGTGGTCTTTGCAGAGTGTAAAATCTATCCTTGTGCAGCACAGGTCTCTTTGAGGGATGGCTACATTTGAAGTGGAAAATACACCTAGATCCACTTTAAAGTCAGTAGATACACATGCCCCTCATATTTGGCAGTTAAAATACGAAACCATGTAAAGTCAAGAACACCTAGTGGTAAAAGTTCATATTTAAGGTAATTAACTTTTAAGTTAAAAGGGAAGAGGCCTCAATTCAAGTAAGCTCTTCATCACATTCTTGAACATCACTGAAGTCAGTGGAATGTATCTGTGGGTCAAAATTTATGAGACCCCGGTTCAGCAAAGCTTTTTAAATCTATACTGGGGGATTGTCCTGTAGAGATTAATGGTGAAAGACCAAGCTCTATTGATTGTCAGAGGAAAGAGTCATTTTACCTGAGGAAAGAGGTTCCTTCACGAGCCTCTGAGTAAATGCTGGTTTTATTGCTGACTCCTGTGGCCTTTCCATGACTGCACATGCCATGCCTATTTGACTGTTAGTTTTTACCATGAACGGGGTAAGCTTTTGAGAATGTTTTCTGACACAGGAGGAAACATCAACGACCTCTGCAATAGCAGATTGTCGTCTGTAAAGGGGCTGTATGTGGCGTGGGGAGGTTGTAAGTGCAAAAGTCAGTTTAACCTGAGGCCTTTTCTCAGGTGTTTTTTCTCATTTCAAAAATGCATCCCTCCAGGCTGGTGACCAGATCTGACAAGTTCAGCAGTGATCAACATCCACCACTGTTACTAGAGTCCATGGTTTCTTTTTTATCAGCTGTTGGTGCAGCACTTTGTGCTGGTGTATATGATTTCTTTGTCATAAATTCAGGATAAGCTGGAAATATCTGAGATATTTTGCCTGACTTGAGAGGCTTATATGGAGTGGGCAGGGCAACAGTGGTGGAAAAATCAGGGAAAATACCTGTGCTTTTAAAATGTCTCTTCTGTGGCTTTGAAAATCCAAGAATTTCTCAGCCAGAGAATGTATTTCCTCCTCCTTTTTATAAGCTACTTCTTTCTTTTGCCTTATTAATTGTAGATCTGCTCCTGCTACTATTTAAAGCCAGATGCAAAAATCAGTGACCTGACTTTCCTAGGTACAATGTTGTAAATCTGAAGAACCAGGTGAGTAGATTACTCTAGTGTAAGATCATGCCCCCATGTCTGTTCTTTTGAGATATGGGATAGTTCCTGCTGTGTCGAAATCACTGTCTGGAGGGTGCTGGGTACTTCATAAGGAACTCCAAACTCTGAAGGACTGGGATTCATCTTACAACTTAAGTATTTCAGTCTGATTTTGGAGACCTCTGTATGTCTTCTCTTCTGTTTGTGGTGTTCAAAAGTCTGTTGCTATGGAAGTAGCACCCGAAGGTATGTTTTGCCCGAAGAACTTGCAATGAAGCTGTTACATTAGCAAATGGTAATGTACCCCAGAGTTGAGTAAAATAACAGAGGCCACCAAGTTTTTCTTGTTTGTGTGATGAAATGTTGTCAAATTAAGTGATTTGTTGGAGCCTTCCTTTAACTTCTGTACAGCAGTAAGCTTAGAGGAAAAGAAGATTCCATTATTTTTAAAAAAGCTTTATTTGTGACCCGGACTTGTTGCCTCTGACCCTCTTGGGCTTAAATAGTTAAATTATATTAATGTCCAGTTTGTTTCACTGTAGGTAACGCATCAACTGAATACTCTTGTGCATAATCTACTGTATCTTTTCTCTGTTCTGTGTCAATGTATTATGTGTATTTGGAATACGGTTCTTTTTTGTATTAAATTATTTTATGTTATAGAACAATATTTAAGTGAAGCAAAGAGCTAATGAAAGTTGTTGGCGTTTTGGGATTTCTTTTCTCTTTGCTCTTTTTTTGGATGTACTGTAAATTGTAAACCAAGGATGCCAAGCAGGCTTGGTTCAATGGCTAAAATTATTGTATTACAGTGTAATGCTGATCTAGGCCTTGTCTCAACACTAGAGCACACAGACTTGAATAAAACTGTTATAAAAGTGATTGTCTTCAGGCCTTGGATTCTTGGGTTTGTGCTTCAAATAATTTTGAACAGGTGTTTAGAATAGCAATGGCATTACTTTGCTCTGGGGAACTCGGAATTTCTCCCAGTGCCACAAGAAGTTTGTTTTTCTTTGCCAGTCATCTCGGTCCTCATCAGCTATTCCAACTCTGGGCCCACCTCAGGGTTTTTGAAATCTGTTTTTGCAAAACCCCAGACAGCTTAGCATCAATCTTGGCATGTGGTACCTGTCTGTGAACCCCCTTCTGGCTTGTTTCTGAACAGGGTAATTAATTGCAAACCTTTTTTTATTATGGCTATTATTTCTGCTCTGTTAGCTTAAAGAGTTTTGTGCTCTTTATTTAGAATCCCAGCCAGAATGCAAATCTGAATGCCTGGATCTAATGCAGTAACAAGTTTTGTGCGTGATGACATTTAACAGATGGTTTAGATTCACTTCTGATGCTGTGCCTTTGTCTCTGCCACATCATTCAGTGAGACACAGTTGCTTGAACAAGGATCTTTGCAGGCTGTCTTTCAGCTACTGTTGGTGTGAAAGCCAGAACACCGTGGGTTTGATGTCGAAGTTGTGTGTTTTGTTCCTGGGTTGTGCCTTTGCCCTTCTCTGCCACCAGGCCATCATTTCACGTTTTTCTGCTTTAAGAATTGCAACTGCACTTATGTAGGACGGCATAATACAGGAACTTAAGTTTCATAATTTCCATTGAAAAGACATTTTTCTTTAATGTGGTTATGGGCAAGAAATCCTACGCCCTTCCAGAAGACATGGAGACCAAACGATGCGTAGGTAGAGTCTTGTTAGCCATGTATTGCATTCAAACTGTTGTGGTCATGGGGGGTTTTATGATAGGATGGGAGGAGAGTGGAGAGGCCGTCAATTAAGTTTACTTAGAAATAATGATATGCAAAATGAGTCATCTTTTCACTTGTTTTAACAAAAGGTATCTTGCAATGGGTTATCTTTCAAACTCTTTCGCTTCCCTAGCCCCTTCAATCCTGAATGCCTCAAACCAAACTAAGTATTTTATTTCTACCTTCTGTAATGTTTTACAGACTAGGATCCTGTTCTAAAAGAATCGGATTTTCTGTGTCAATTTATTCACCCGTCACAAGCATCAGGTTCCCATGGTGTTCATGCTGGCTCTATCAGGAGCCAAAGTCTAGATGCATGGTGGCAGATAAAATTCTGCCAGCAAATGCAGCCTGTGTAGAAAATGGCAGGTCACTAGGGCTGAAAATAAAAATATAAGTAGAAGTTTTCTAAGCGAGGGAATCTAACCACTTCTGTCAGAGAGAGAGGATCCTAAGTGAAAGCTGCCAGGGTCAGCGTGGGTACAGAATAAATGCTCCAGCAGATGTTTTGGGCTTTGTAGTTTTTCAGTTGATATGTCGGCAAGGGTTGGGTATACAAATTATACAGCACAGATCTTAACATAGGCCTTCAACTGTAAATAGACTCAAATGAGGAAATCACATGTTAACATTATCGTGTTCCTCAGATGGCACATGCTGGAATAGTACATGTACATGTAGGTGGTGCTCTGAAAGCAGAGCCTTCCTCTGTATGCTGAAAGAATGCCAGCTGCGTGCTTCGATGTAACTTCTGATAGCCTTCCAAGGCTACGCAGATCAGGAAGAGCCCAGACTTTCCTATATGATGCAGTTGCAGCTAATGTGATAAATTAGTCTGTTGTTTGTAGTGAAATGTTGATATGCTTGGCCCTTATGTGGAAGAGAGAGGCTGTCCCAGTGAAGACAGGCTTTGCCAGAACCTAATTAATTGCAATATGAGAGGTTTGCAGGCCAATTGGTATCAGGGTCAAGGAGACCACACTTTAGAAAAAAATGCTGGAGTGAACATGGCAAGAACAAACATCGAGTATCTTAACAAGCATTAACAAGGTTAATCTTTGTGCTGGAACACAAATGACACTGCAGTTTGCTTGGGAAACAATTGTGACTAAGGATGAGCAAAGCTGTGGGGCTTTCAAGTAGACTTCAACCAGTTCATGGCTCTTTAGTACTGTCCTGGTTTGAGGTAAAATGAACCAATTTTCTGTTTAACAATTTTACTTTCTTAGCTGGGCCTCTTCTAACTAACTAAACTCTGAAATTAACAGCACATTGTTCAGAACTGTTTCGTCTTGCAGTGATAAAACCTGATTATACCAAGGAATGGTATGCAGAGAGGCCCTTGCTTATACTTATTGCTAGAACAACCAAGGTCAAGTAATTTTGTCATTTGCCCCGTTGGAGGGTCAGAAGCGGAAGAGCATAAAGGGGTCCCACCTGCAAGGAGGGACAGGACAGGTGACCCAAAACTGACCAACAGGGGTATT
>VZRU01016168.1:93934-129655 GCA_013398155.1 Pedionomus torquatus | reverse complement strand
GGGTGGGGGGGAACATCTGTCAATCAGGTTTTGGTAAATTTAGCTGAAACCACGACAAGTACTTAATCTGAAACCTTATCAAATAGTATGGGATTTACGTTCTTTTAAGTCCTCATTAATTTAACAAAGAACAAAGCCAAGTGGAATGAAGAGAAGGAGGATCAACTGATGGCACTCCAACACAAAGTAAAACAAAACCATAATTGTGTTACTAAATATGACCAAACCCCGTACACTTCATGCCTACAAAATTTTCTCTGCAATGTATTCCTTTCTATGAAAGTCATGCTCTACCATCTTAACTTTAATAATAAAACATGGATTTAAGTATTCAAAAAAATGAGATTACCTGACACAGATTGCAGACATTATTAAAAGAACCATCTCCGATGGTTATGAATGTCTTACACAATTTTGTTTTTGAATAGGACCCTGAGTCAGTAGTTGGAGAACTGATCAGTGTACAAAGAGCTGACTATTTTTGCAGCAGTCTGGCGCTTTCTTGTGATCTTTCTGTAGTTCCATCTGTCTCTTCAGGTTATTTTTTTTTTTTCTACAGATGCCCCTATTTCTATGACCAGATCTTGCAGGACCCAGTTAAAGGTAAGAAGATCTAAGCTGGTCTGTGTTCTAAAGGAGAAATGTTCTTGATACGGCTTGTGATGATAACTTGTGACTGGAGAAACTGGGGCAAAGGAATAGTTCTGAGGTTGGGGAAGGGAGGTGGAGGGTGGTTTCTTTATGCTTCTCTACATGCAAAAGAAGGGATGGGAGGAACAGGAACCATCACTGAGGAGGATGTGGGTCAGAGCTGTGGGACCACCCTGTTCTTGCAGCCACATGTCAGCTCTTCTGGGTTAGCCTGAAGGGTTTTTCCTTTCACAAATTGCATGCAAGGTAGGGCAGCCCCCTTTTTGCTCCCTGATTATACATAGACCTTCGAGCAGTGCTATTTGAAGCATTGTCTGTCATTCTCCCCCTGCCTAGAGGTATGGATGAAGAATCAACGTTATCTCTTCTTAATTCTGAAATTACATCATAGCAACTTAGTCTTTCAGAGTTCCTTAATTTACACTGCCATCATGAAAAACATTGCCTACCTCTTGATTACAAATTCTTTTCTGTCCAACTAGACATAGAATAGATTTTTTAAAAAATCTACAAAACTGAAAGTGTCTGGAGAGCCTAGGAATTCGCTGTAATAACCTGCTATTTATGAAAGTCCTTTCTGGACTTGTGTCTACACAGTCTTTGGGATGTGGATGCTGTCTGATATCTCTTCAGAACAGCAGGCCTTTCGGGGCTAGGAAGGGTCAAGGCAGGAGCTGCCATGAGAGCCTTTGAGCACCAATAATGTTAAGTGTTACATGAGGATGTTGTGTTACATGTTCCATAAGGATGTTGGAAAAGGGGTTTCTTTCCTCATCTAACCTGTGCAGTGGCTGGGCAGCAGTTGGCAAGCTTGCACGCGAACTTTCTAGAATAAGAGTAGAGCTTTGGGACCACATGGCTGAGGAAATCCAAGGACCTGACCAGCTCTGTGCAGCTTCTGTTTTTTTCTCATCTAACAGATAATTCCCCTTGGGGCTATATGACGTGTCTGAACTGCCTCATTTTGATGCAGTTCTTGCCCCTTTGGGCTCTATCTCAGACTGGCAGCCTTAACCTTGTGGCTCACCCCTCGTAAACTTACTCTTCTCTGAAAGTTTGAGTGTGCATCAGGATGTTGCCTCTATATATTAACCACCACCAGGGGATAGCAAGGCATGCTGGTCAGCAATGTCCCCCTCAGCCTCTCTCTTGTGACTGAAGCACTGTGCAAACCATCACTTTAAGTGCCATCACCTAGTCCTATAACTCATACTGTCATTTTTTTGGCCGATAGGCCTGCTTCAGTTTGCTAGTATTGACTGCCAAGATCCACCACAGGAAAACAGAATGAAGTGGGGAGTCCATAGGCCTGGCTGAGCACTTGGATCCGTCTTCCTGATGTTTTTTCCATGGCCCATTACACCCTCCTTTATGCACTTTTAGAATGGGGATGTTTATTATACACATATTTCTCAGTCGTTGATCTCTGTGTGGAATAAATGGGATATAGATGATGCAAATCTCTCACCTTTATTCTGTTTATTTTATCTAAAGTGACCCTTTGCTAAATTGACTGAGATGATAATTGAGTGTTTCCCTTGATAGGTGCAGTTGTTTGGCTTTGTTCCCTGTGGTGAGTGTGCCTCTGGGAAGGGAATTCTCTCTGCTGGCATCCCAAAAGCTTTTGCAGGTACTGCCTGTTACTCACAGTTAGGTTTATTTGCATCCCGCCCAAGGCTTTGACAGGACATCAAGTGAAGCTGCTGTAGGGTGTCCTTCGGGTGGGCAATGCTGGCAGGTGGCTGAGGAGGAGGGGGAGGAAGGAAATGTGGGATGCATTCACCCTGTCCCTTAGGAAAGGCATCACTTCTGTAACTCAAGGGCATTTTCTTGGCACCCGCTACCATTATAGCCAAATACCAGCTGGACACATCTAAGCTTTTCAGTGTAGTCAGGGGAGCAGAAAAGCAGCAGGACTTGGCCAGAGGCACTTGGTGACCCTTAAGCAGAATCCTTCTCTTAATCACTCTTCTCGGGTACGTGTGCACATCTGCAAGCTTGCAGGCAGAGCAGAGCCCTCAGTAGGTGCAGCACACCTGCGTGTTTCCTGTGCTTGCTCCTGCCTAGGTGTGGGATAGCACGTGTGTGTGTACAGCGCTCTTACTGCATGGGATGTACTCTTGGGGTATCACTGTTAGCCACAGTTTGAGCATCAATGCTCCCCCTGTGTGTCTGGAGCTCTCTACCCTGACCTCAGTTCCATTCAGGAAAATGAAGTGGGAAACCACTGTGAAGCCCACAGCTGTGCAGGGTGTAGAGGGGTGGCTACATGCAGCCACAGGTGAATCAGAAATGCACAAATTCTTCTTGGCGTGCTGCTCTGTGTCAGTCTGACACCAACCTCCTATCCCTTGAAGACCTCGTTCATCCTTGGAGGTGGGTCCCTACCTTTGGCTTTTAATACAGCTCAGTGACTGTGTCACCTGTTTGTTCTGTGATGGGAATGAACAAATTATTCATCTAGGTCCTGGTACCAGGCTGGAGTCTAAATTTAGAGTTAAAGGAATAGCCAAAATGCATGAATTTGAACATGCAAGGTGTATAGGTTTCTTCATGGGCTGTGCTAAAGCATGGATTAATTTTATCCTCATGACAGGCTGGGAAAGAGTCAGCACTTGATCTCCCTGAAATTCACCATACATTCTGGCTGCTTTTCTTCCTTTCTAGAAGGAAGGGTTTTGGCAAATACAATTCTGCTGCATCTGGGAACAGTGCTTAAAATAACACCCCAGCTCCGGCTCAGATTGATAGCCGCTGGCATCTGCACTGTGGATTGCCAGGAAGAAACTGTTTGCATCCTCAAACTGTAGGGGATGTTCCTATCTGTGCAGGAATATTAATTGCTAAATGTTTTGTGCCATGACAGGCTGGTAAGGAGGTGGATTTACCGTAAAAAGGCAACGCAAACCATAGACAGCAAGTTCATGCTGCTGTGAGGCTGGATGACTCAGGCTGTGATGGTCTGTGTCCTGCTTAAGAACCTGAAGGACAAAATTTGCTGCAATGACTGTTCTGTTTCAGCACTTTAATGCTTGAGAAAATTTACCACATCTGCGTCCCAGTGTCTGCTGTGTCACTGAGAGGCCAAAAATAAAACAGTTTCTTTTATTGCACAGGCAGTAGACAACGTGGCAAAGAACACTTGCTCATACAGGTCATTTGGTTTAATTTGCTTCAGATCATGTAGTAACCAGGAGCTGCTCTCAGGCACCAAGCACTGGCTGGCTGTGTGCTCTATAGACTTTGGTTCCCCCAGTCAGTCATAGTGCTGAAACCACTACCCCATTCAAGCCATGTTGTACCCCTGAAGGATGTTTAATCTGGGCATTGCACAGACCTGCTCCTAGCCCAGCCATGCAATTGCAGGGTGACCCTTTGGTAACACATATCATCCTCAGCTTCCTTCCCTGCAAGCGAAGAGTTCCCACTCCCTCTGGGGAGGCTTGTGAGCAGGGAACATCTTGTCTGAAGCCTTTCACTTCACTGGCAGGTGTGATGGTGGTGGTGGTGGGTTTTAATTACAACTGATTACATGCTGCTTTTACTGCTAGTTGCCATGCTTCTGGGCAGAACTGAAGGCTGCTGCCCAGACAGGCTGAAGGCATTTTTCCCAGGGCTGAAAGCTCCCTGCCTGTAGATCTGTGCAGCAGCTCTGAACAGCTGCATTAAATGGATGTGAACACCATAGTGCCCATCTTGCACCACCTTTCTGGAGCTTGTATTGGCAGACTGCGAACATCTGTGTACTTTCTTTCCTGCTCTTAGTTATATTCCTTGCCCCAGTCCCGCGTCTTTCAGAGTGCTCAGCCTTTATTTAATAATAGATTAAGGGTTTATCGCAGGATTGTTGGCCAAGAAGCAGTCTCTGATGTGGCTCATTTGGTGCCAGTTCATGCAAATGCAGATGAAGGGGAAGTGAGAGAACCACACAAGCAGGTGACAAGCCACGAGGGGCTCCACAGGTGTCACAAATCCCTTTCCATACAACACATCTTCTCACTCACCTGATGTGGTTGGCAAAAGCTCAGGGCTGTTCCCAGGGTGTTACACCAGACAGGGGTCTCGCAGCAGATCTGGGCAGTTCAGAGGTCCTCACCTCAGACATAGCACAATGTTCTTGGGCTCTTTAGAGGGTCACACAGATACGGGCAGATAAGGGCTGGGAACAGGGGCAAGGCTTAAACATGTCTGTGTCCCTGGTGTCTCTGGCTGATAGAGAGACACACTGATTGTTTTCCTGTCAGGATTGACATGGCAGCTGAAAGATAAAAGGGCTTCTGAGGATAGGAATTAAAACATCCAGAGCTCCCATCTGGGTTCTGCAGCCTGAACCGCGCTGGAGCCGGGCTCCACAGGGAAGAGAGGAGGCTCTAAAGGATCTGTGGGAGGAACTGGCCAGGCTCCAGCTTGTGTTGCCTGGGCAGGGTGGGGAGCTGTGGGTCAACAGTGCTCAATCCCTATGCCTTGCTGCCCTCTCCTCATCCAGCTTGTGCAGGAATTGCATTTCACTGAGGGCTTAACATTCACAATGGGCATTTGGCCCCTTGCCAGCATGTACCTACTGCATTCAAAAGCTGCAAAATGTTGGCTTTCTCAGGTGCCACTAGGCTTTTTGGTGTTCCCTGTTCTCACACCCAAAGGAGCCTTACAGACAGAAGGATGCCCCCACATCTATCTGGTAACTGGGCATCATGAAACCCTGTGCCCTGTTGATAACTGAGAGTGATGTGCTCCCTGTGTACCTTCCTGTCCCCTTCTTGCTTCCAGGTGTACCCATTCAGTTTCCTGATTCCCACTCAGCCTTCTCGGATGCATTTCCAGAGCCTCATCTTCCAGTGCTCAGTTTTGCTTATGTGGCTGTCCCTTTTTCTGTATTTTTCTAGTGGATGAGATACTAATTGGTAGGGATCACATCTATTTCCAGCTGAGCTGACTTTCTGTATTTATAGGCGCCAATCACAGGCTGGTAACTAGGTACAAAATAATAACCAAGGTGAGCATGTGACCGGCACAGAACTGGGCTTTGTTCTTGCAGCTGCTTCCATTTGATTCCATAATGGTTTTTCCTTACTGATTTTTATTCTTCTGTTTCTCTCTACCAAGGCTCAGCCTCTCATCAGTTTTGTCCCAGGCTAAGGCTTGTGCTGATTTTTTCTGGCAGCCAGCATCAGGATTCAATCGCGAAATTATTATTAGTGCCCCAAAATGTATTCCTGGCCCTTCTGGTTGCTGTAAATTGTTCACTGGCTAAATTACCTTGGTGAGCTGTGCATTTTTTGCACATCTTTGAGGTGAATAAAGTCATAATGTATCTCAAAACCAAGAACTTGCTTTCCTCAGATTCAAGGTGAGCACCAGATAAGTGCAGATTGCAGAAGGGAGCTGTGTTTCCTCTGAGGAAGGGAACTGCACACACACGCATGTAGGTGAGGACGGTGTCCCTGACTCAGACCATGCAGCACATTGCCCTTCCTGGTCTTGGATGTGGGTGCTGGGGAAGCAAAACCATGCCACGTGCTGGAGGATGGGAGGTAACTGGCCTGTGCTGCAGACAGGGAGGCTGAGAGACAGCAATGAAGGGACTCTGACAGCAAGGAGAGGAAACCACAGCAGTGTGCTGCTGCCACCTCCTTTCCAGCAGTGTGGCCTGAGGATCAGGGACACTCGGCAGCTCCACAGACTAAGCGTGGGGCCGGCATTCCCACCTGCTTGTTTCCTTTCCTTATAATATGTGATGGGAAAAACGATCAGCACTTTGCTATCTTTCCCATTAGAATGGCTTTCCTAACATCCACTACAGCTGTCTCTCATTTAAATGAGTGCACAAAATGACTGAAAAGGAGGAAAAACTCCTATGTAGGAACATTTGAGGATGGAGGCTGGGAGAAGGCAATGGATAGAATCACCTTTTTTGGGATGAAAGTGATGTGATTTAGGGGCATAGGAAGTACAGACCAACTTTTTTGTGTGTGCACTTAGTACCTTAAATCCAGATTTTTGCAAATGCTGTTTAATGTTCCAAACAAGCTGCTGCTACGCGTTTTTCTACAGTTCAGAAACTGAGGCAAAAAGAGGTTAAAAAATCTTTCCCAAAGTGCAAGCTCTAAGCAGGTTGAAAGTAGATCTTGTTCTAGTTAATTCCCTGTTCTAGTCTCAGCTCTCTTCTTTGGTTTTCTACAAATGTTTTTTTTTTTCTTGAAATACACATTAGCTTGCTCTCTTGGACAACTGCATTTGGTTGTTAGCAAGGAAAATTATATTAAAGCAAAATGGCTGGATACCTCTAGATGTCCACAGGGAAGCACAGGATGCTCCAGTAAGAGCAGCACTACCAGGAAAATGATGAATGCTATAGCTAGGTACTGAGTAATGTAGCATGAGAACCAGCCTTTTAATGGCCCATTAAGAAGAAAAATGACATACAGAAGTTGAGGCTATTTTTGATTTTCAATAATTGTTTCCTAAGAAAATGTTGCGTTCTACCCGGAGGAACAGTCAAACGTTTTGTTGTGAGTTTTGTGGGCTTTAGCCAGTATAAGGGAAGTAGCTGACCAGTGTGTGAGTACAGAATGATAAAGCGTGCCTCTTGGTCAAAGCTTAAAATATCTGGGGAGTGTCAGCATTCCTCAGTGGTGCTGTACATTACACATAGCATCTCTGAACTGGAGTGCTGAGCCCATGCAATCCAAGCCGTGGGTTCCCTCATGCACACCGTCAGAGATGATCTCTGTGCCGTGTTGGGGGTGGCAGGGTCTCCTCACTCTTTGGAGAAGTGCATTGGGCCTCCTAAGCCCACCAGACCCAGGGATTCAGCTGGGTTCTGGTAACCTGTGGCAGATGGTGATTATCTACCACACAATCTGGTGGCCAGGGTGAGCAACCCATCCTTAACTTCAGTGAGTCCTGAGGGGACCCACATTATTTTGGGGTCAGAGTACACGGGGTCTTTCCTTCTAGTTTCCACTGCACGTGCTAATATTTTTTAATCCTTGTTCTTACTCACTCACTCTGGTCATGTAAAAATAACTGAAACATAATGCCAGACATTCTTCCCATTTTGCCCTTTGTTTTGCTCGTATTTCAGGGCAATAATCCCCAGCATGCAGGAGGTGCCTCTGGAGAAGACAGTATCGGTACCTCTGCACAAGCAGAGACGGGAAGAAGGGGCTGGGAGGTTGCCATGAAGTGTATCAGGGAAGGATATAAATGGGTCTGAAGAACCACGATTTTTGCTTTTAGTGCCCTCTGGGGGCCTTTCATCCCCTTTGTACTACAGTTTGGCCAGTTGCCTGATGTTACTGACCTGGGAAGACTAGAAAAGTCTGGGCTTCAATGTCTTTTCTGGGGCAGGTACCCATCCTTCAGTGTATGTACTGGTACTTCTTACAGTAGTATGTTACACACTTCAGTGCTGATATCCTGGGGTCAGTGCTCAGAACCTCTTCTGAACAAGCAATACTTTAGATAAATTAGGTGGAACTAATGAAATTGGATATACTGGGAGGTAGAGAGCTATCTGCTGGGCATCTCATTTGAGATGGGTACATATTTTAATTAAGAGCATCTTTCTTTCTCAGTTTTACATGCAGCTGCAATTAGACCTGCATAAAGGACAAAGCTGGGTAACACCAGCATTTGAGGGGAGAGGAAAAGTATGCAGATATGACATCTAAGAGCTGCAGAAAAGATATCAATAACATGAGATCTAGTGAAACAAACGTAGCATGACTGAATGTTTTCACTCCATACAATATTTACTGCTTGTAGTAATTTGTCCCAGATACAGGCCATGATCTGGAGCTATTCGCAGATATTTGAGGATGCAGTTTCTATGAAAGATGCCATCCTGAATAAAGCTGTATTGATTCAAAGGAATAAGCTTTACAGACATGAAAGGAGCAGGGAAGTGCTGGTTGAGAAGCAGAACCCGGGAAAAGGATCTGAGGCTGGAAATAGTTGCCTCTGGATTGACGTCGAATGCTAATACAAAAGCAAAACTGGCAAAATACCATTTGGTGCAGAAAGGGGCAAGGCTCTCCACATAACCTGGGGAAGAAAAGTCCTGCTCAGTTCTACAGCTCAACTCCACTTAGAGCCCAGCATAGCAGCTGAATGATATAGGACAGAGGGACTTAAGTGACAAGCTGTAATGGTAAGTTAACATGTCCTCTGCTGCAGAGCAAAGGAGTGAAAGGACAGGAGCCCAGAGAACAAAAGGTGCTTTTGCCTTTGCACGTGGTATATCCTGGAACCACCCTTACCCTGGAAGCTGGTCTTTGATGCTCTTCTACCCCTTGGAGACGTGCTTCACTTTGTGAAGTACCAGGTGTTCCTAATAGCTACTCTGTGCGAATTTCTAAGTCTTGATCGTATTTAATACCCCTCTGATTGGAGCTATGGGGTGAATACATCCTTCTTCTACCCAGTCTTTTTGCCATTCTAGCTCCAGCTGGGGACAAAGAGAGGAAAATAATTTCTGACCTCCCCTAACAGGTAGGTGGTTGACGTGCTAGGTAGCATCCTGTCCTATAGATAACAGAGAGAAAGGCAAGTCAAGATGCTGGCAGAACTTTAAAGTAAATGAAAGGAGAGAATTATCTCACCTTGAATGACAAGGGGAGGAAAAGATCCCTGATTTACTGTGCATGTCTTTCTCTCCCTGTGCCCTTGCCCTGTGTGCCCTCCACAAAGGCAGATGATATTCTGTGCATTGCTCCAATAAAAAACCTTGGGCTCTACCAAAGAGCAACAAAATGCAGAAGGTTTGGCACTCCAGTCATTTTTCCTAGGGGTAGACCCTGAGGGCAGAGTGGGAATAGCTGAGCTGGTGCAAAGTGGTTGAGGAGAGACATGTGTCTCCAAGATGAAGAGCAGGGTACAGGAAAGAGATGGGGGACCTGCTGGAGTTGTTGGGTTGTCCAGGTCAAAAGGAAAATTGATCAACTTAATCTACACAAGGTGATGATGTAGAACTAAAATCAGTGAGGAAATAGCCAAGGGAAGCCTGGAATAGCTGTGCACTATACTTCAGGGGCCAGGATTTAACAATCTCATTTTGCAGATGGGATAAGGTTGAGGGAAATATAAAACACCTCTAAAGCACATATGTGCCTGGGCATTCACATCCTTTCCCACACGTGCATCCAAGCATGTGTGTGTTAGGTAGGCATCTGCAACCAGCTCAGAACAGCACCTCTGTGATTAATAGTTTTCAAGAGGGAGTTATATCTGGTGTCACAACAGCCACTAGAGAACAATCTAGAACAACTGTGGTACACTTCTCAGCATCGTGAAATTGTGAATTAAAACCCAACCAAAATTCTCTCCTAATCATATTAGCACTCCTAGTAACACTCGCTTATTATAGAATACAATTCTAAAAAAGGCAGTTTTACTTTTGCTGATTTTTCTACACTTCCAGAAAATATGTGTTTACGGGCTGTAAGACTTGATAAATTCAAAGACAACTGAAAAAATAGAAGTAAAGCATTTAGCTGCTTTCTGGATCATGCTGCAGTCTTCCTACAGCTAAAAAGGTGCAGTGCAGACATGATAAGAAGCTAAGATGAATTCACCACTGCTTCCCAACTCCTGCTAAGTCATTAGGGTTCAGATTAAACTTGAAGTCAAAAATGCCATCTATTTTTGAAATTGATTGTGGATATAATACAGAGCATGAAATCTGCAGAGAGGGTTACAAACCTAATAGAAAGCCCAAAGTATGCCTGTAAGAAATACTCTGACAGTGGAAGCAGAGCTTGGAGACTTTTACCTTGTGAAGGGAAAAACACTGGCACTGTAGGCAAAACCTGCAAGAGAACTAAAACATTTCTGCTTGGACAAAGGGTTCTCTGAGAAGGGAATTGTCAGGCTTTCTGCCCTTGAGGCTGTGGGCTGCAGCATTTTGGTAACCACAGCCAAGCCACGATCAAACATTCTTTTTATTGCAACAGATGATGACAAGACAGTTTTTCAGCAGACATTCAATTATTGTATGAAATAGATGGTTGAGCATAAGGCGAAAGTTCTCTTTTTAGATAAAGCTGCTTTTCACTTGAGACTCCTGTAATTAGAAAACGTACTTGGAGCTGCTGGATACTCCTGCCTCTGCAAACTTTTGGGATCTACATCAGAATTTCAAAGGTACAGGCTTCTTAAAATATCTCTGAAATCACTGGACTTGAGTGTCAGACTACAGTATGTAGCATACTGCAGTGTAGGTAAATAATAAATAGCACCTTTCCAGCACTGTCACCTTCTTAATAGGAACAGTGAAAAAAAGTCATGTTCCTTTTCTGCTAAATTTGTCATCTATCAGTGGCTGCCGGGTGAAATCCAGTAGTTACACAAGCAGTGAGAATTTACACTCCCCCTGTCCCTTCCTCCTTGCCCTCTGTCTCCCCAGCAGTCACAGGCATCTTGCCTGCTTGCCCTGGGACCAGCTACCATGCAGGGGGGACATCTCTCAAAGGCCAAAGCTCCCTGTGGCAGAGTGCTATACCCACTGCTGCTCTCTGCTACTTTGGCATGGCTGCGGGCTTGACAGCCACTTTCAGGCTTCTCTTAAAATTTGGCAGTAGCTCTTCCTGCCACACTGAAGTTATCTTGGATTCAGAGAGCGATGTTCCTGTGCTTTGAAGGCTACATTGAGATTGCCTGTCTGCACTGCTCCAAGCAGATACCCTGCTCACCTGTTAACCCACCTTTGCCTCCAAGAAGGCTCCTTACTGTTAGAAAATTAAAGGATTAACCCCTTCTTGGTCATTTGGTTTTGTGGACATGAAGGACGTGGATCTGTTGTAGCAGGTCCAGAGGAGGGCCATGAGGATGATCAGAGGGCTGGAACATCTCTCCTATGAAGACAGGCTGAGAGAATTGTCATTGTTCAGCCTGGAGAAGGCTTGGGGGAGACCTTGTAGCCCCTTCCAGTACCTAAAGGGGACTACAGGAAAGACAGAGAGGGACTTTTTACAAGGGTATGTAGTGGGAGCAATAAGAGTTTTAAACTGGAAGAAGGTAGATTCACATTGGATACAAGAAAGAAATTTTCCTGTGAGGGTGGTGAGGTACTGGGACAGGTTGCCCAGAGAAGTTGTGGCTGCCCCATCCCTGGAAGTGTTTAAGGTCAGGCTGGATGGGGCTTTGAGCAACCTGGTCTAGTGGGAGGTGTCCCTGCCCATGGCAGGGGGGTTGGAACTGGCTGGTCTTTAAGTTCCCTTCCAACTTAAGCTATTCTAAGCTTTCCTCTTAGTATTCCTTTCCTCTCGTGTATTTGGGAGACAGGGGATGTCCAAAACCTGCAGGAGCCAAGTAATGTTCCGTTATCTTATCTGCAAACCCGCCTTGGTAATGGTAATGGCAAACTCACAACTAAGTGTGAGTGGGGATCAGGTTGAAGTAGTACAATGGCAGTGCTGATCAAGGTACATCATTATCGACCAAAGGAAGCAAGCCATCTGCAAGCTTCCTGCATTAAATAGTGAGATGTTTTAAGTAAAAGTCTCCAAAAAGAAGTACATAAAAGAAAACTAATAAGAAATCCCAGTGATGGGAAATGCAGAGGTTCTTGAATTCCCTCTATTGTTTGTGGGATTCAGCAGTAGAAATTGGTGTAGAGTTTGTACGGAACTGGATTAGCTGTTTAATCTATCTCCTGCAAGCCAAATCAGTAGTTATCCTGCAGGTATACATGTGTGTATGTGTGTGCGTGCCTATCCCAGAACATACTGAGAATTCCTGAGATGTTAACAAAAAAATCTCTCTCCAAAGTCACTGTTTATGTTCAACTGAAAATATTTTGCTCACTGCTGGTAGAGCCAACTCATGTTGAGTAGCCGATTCTCCAGCCCCTGTATCATGTCAACGTGGCTTCAGTACTGCCACAGCACAGATACAAACCCATCTATCTCATCTGCAGCCACCCTAAAAGAGAGACGAAGGAGTTATGGAATCAAGAGACAAGGAAATGAAACTATATCAATGTTTCCCAGTCAGTTGTGTTCAGCCTGCATGTAAGCAGTGCTTCGTATCTCACTAGCAGATGAAAAGGCACCTCAGAAGGTGAAAACTTGTTCAATCTGTCTCTGAGTGTTAGCAGCAATTCAATTTCTACTCTTAATGCTGAGGTGGCCAGATTACAGAGCTAAATCAGGGTGTTGAGAAGCTAAGAGCCAGTTTGCTGTGTTGCTGAGTCTACCTCGGTTTGTTGCTGCTGTATTAATTCCTCCAGGCAGAATCTCATGGAGAGTTGTTTGGATTCTTTCCCGTTTAAATACATGTAAGGGAATGAAAGGAATGGCTTTTCATCCTGCAGAGCAAACCTGTGCCTGCTGAAAGGCCTTTTCTTCCTCTGATATCTAATCCTCTCCTCTGGCAAAGTAAATAATGAGACACTTCTACAGATCTGATTAAGCTCAGCATCCCTTTTCAAATGACAGAAGATCAATACTATTACTAAATCCATTAAACAGTTCTTCACACTTCAGTTGTGCTCTCTCTAGGATATATGAGAAAGAACAGAAAGGTATTTGGGCTGTTATGAAGAAAATGCATGATAAAGCCTCTTCTCGTGTTCCACTTTCTCTCCCTGGCTCCAAGCCACTCATATCTTCCAGGTTCCCTGTTCCTTGAATCTGGTTCATGGGCCAGAATTAGCCAGAAACCTGGGATGCAGGAGGGTCTCTTGTCTTTCTGCCTCTTAAGCCAGGCTTGAATCCACCAGTAGTATCTGAAAATTTTGTTTTTTAACTCTAATGACAAATGAGCTGAAGTAGGTCTCAGCTTCTGGTCTAGTTTTTGGTTTCTAACCTGTTTTCTTGTTGGTACACTGAAAAATTCCACAGTCCCTGGACAAGAATCAGGGCACTGCAGCTCTGTACATGTAAATGAGAATAGAGTTTTGCAGCAGTTTTTGAGGTCTCATATCCATTTTTAAGCCAGTGATTGACCTTTTGTGAGGAAAGGATATAACCTCAGGGATAGGAATGTGTTTTCTTCCCCAGGCAGAGCAGAGGGAGGTTGTCTGTGTGATTTGATGAACAGAGACGCGGCTCTAAAGCTCCCACTCTGCAGGCTGGGCTTTAGGCATGCTGGTATCCTTTTTCAAACAGCTCTCTGAGGTAGGGAGTCTCCTTGGCGTGTTGAAAAACTGCCTTGACATGGCATGTATGTTGGGAATGAGCAGTTCTTCCTCCTGTCAAGAAAAACAGTGTTGCTGTGACAGGTCAGCACCAGTTACTGCTTCTTTGCTCTTACCAGAAAGGTCAAGTACCAAACACACTGGGGACTCCCTTTCTCCACCAGAGGTGGTCCCTCCAACTCAGGTAGTCCTTAGATATCTCAAAGGCAAAGTGTTAGAATAATTCAGAAAAAAGAAGTAGGCAACCCGACACATGTCCGTGCTTGTCTGTGGCCTGAGGCCACCACCAGTCACCCAGCATGCTCCAGCTGCATCCCACTGCCTGTAACCACTCTAATTGTCTCATTGTCCAGCATCATTGTTCAACAACTTGCTGGCTGTGTTTTGCATCAAATGAATTATTCAACAGCAGACCGTGTTCTTGTTTCTAACAACAGCAGAAACGATCTTTATGCTCATAAAATCCCTTCAAAAGTGTGCTGGAAACATTGTTTGTTGAATTCTTCCCTTCCCAGCAATGGAAGATGGGGCTAGTTCAGTGCAGTGAGAAATGAGGCTCTGCACAGCTCTCTGACACAGGCTGAGTGAAAAGAGAGATGCAGAACTTGGAGAGAAGTCCAGTTTTTACTCCTCTGTGCAACTTTTCTTTCCCTCTGAGCTACTTTTCAGCAATATAGTCATGTGCCAGATCCTCAACTTCTTTAATCAGCATTACTTCCTTCAGTGCCTTGGACAGGTGCCAACATTTGTCTGGATCCAGCCTGTATTTTCAGGCTAAATTCCCATGGATTTCCCATGGATACTTAGCAACTTTTATGTCTTTAGCTCACTGCTGCCATCAAGAGTGATGAGTGTTTGGTTTATTTCCTCTCTGGGCAGAAGCAGAACCCCACCAGGTTGGGTTACAAAGACAGTCTGAGTTTGTACATGCAACATGCTATTCAATGAAGGTGGATGCTGCATGTTTGTGCCTGTCCACTTCACCTGCTCTTCAAAGGTACACTTGGAACCTGTGCTTGCCTGAAGATCTTACATAGCAGTGTAAATTCCAGGCTTTATGCCATCACTGAGAGTCTTGAAGAGTGAGGGACCTACCTACTCTGTAAGCAGTTATCTGGTCTCAACAACTAACAACTTTTAACATAAGCCTAGGCATGGAGCTTGCAACGGGTAGGGAGTCCTAGCAGCATCCTACAGCCTGATTTGATGTAACAAGCAGCTACAGATTTGACTCAACTCCTGCCACAAGTCTCCCATAGAGTATTCAATTCAAAGCTGGCTTTGCCCTGGAATTAGATGTTCTGTCCGTCTGATGCTGAGACCTGGCTTTTTGTGAGCATCCTGCCTCAGCCCCCATATCTCGCTCAGCCAGCGGACATCTAGAGGACCCCATGAAAGTGCTTACATCTTGGCTTGCTAAGCTTATTTCAAGGAATGGGCTTATGTGCTCTTCCTGAGTCAATGCTCAGAGCTTGCCAACAGGGAGCAAAGCCTCAAAGATAACCTACTGGATTCCACAAGCTGTTGGTTGGATCTATTTCAGCCTCAGCAAGATGCAGGAGATCAGCTCTGAGTGAAAGAATATGCCATATGCATGTGGCCATTTTTCTAACCAGAAGTTTGTAGGCAGCAATAGGAAACAGCTGGGTTTTATCTGATGCCAAAAGATTTGCTGCAACCCAGTTATTGCTGTTGTGTGAAGTGGAGAAACTTTGCAGAGTCTGTAGCTCTGTCATCAGCTCTTTCCAGGGAGTTGATCCCTCAGTCCATCCAGCCTGCTTTCCCCTGAGGCTCTTCCAGGCCATTCTAAGCTGCTTTCTTGGGGCTGCCATCACAAAATGAGAATAACACTGGCAGCCAGACTGGCTACAAACCATCCGTTGTTGGTTAAGAAAGTGAAAATCCTTGTGTTCCCAACTGTAAATCCCCCAGCTGCCTTTGCTAAGCGAGATCAGAGAAATGCTCGGTCCATCTGTTTCATTCTATGTAATCTGAATATATACTTTTCTTTTTTTTTCTTTCTTTTTTTTTTTTTTTTTTTTTCTAGTGACCATTACAATACATTTTGCTTTTAGTATCACGTGCTCAGCAACAGTTTCTGTCTGGAACAAGACTTAAAGATGCTGTTGCAGAAGAGGGACAAGGTGGGATTGCATGTGAATTTGAATCACTGATGAAGCAGAAACATTCACAGCAAACACATACACACACAAAACTGGATGAGTAGCCTGCTTTGTGGACAACTTTAGCAGAAGGGCTAGAATCTGAAGTGATCAAGAAAATCAAACTCCCTTATCAGCCTTAGAAAAAAGCTTTCATTTGCTTTGTTTCAGATCTCAAAAAAACTCTGTCCCCCAAAGCATAAGGGAGGTGGGTTACCACTTCATGCTAAGACAGGTCTTAAAATGATGAGCCGATGTGTGTTGTCCTTGTCCCCTCACCCTGGAGCTGCTGTCATGTGTTGAAAAATACATTAAGGCAAGGTAGTTGATCTATCTCTTGATTCACCATATGGAAAGTAATACAAAGGCAAAAGAAGGGGATCAGCAGTTAAAGGTCCAGCAGACAGCCACTGTCTGAGGTTTTCTCCTTGTATCCTCAAGATATGAGTCTCACTCTTTCCCCATCTCCAGGGTCAGAGCTATGGTTGGGCCTGGTCACCCAGAAGCCCAAGTCCTACTTGTGTCACGGGTGGGAATACTTGCTACCAGCTCCATCTTTTAATTTTTCTACGATATCCCATTTCTCTATTTCCTCTTTCTCTTGTGTTTTACTCCTT
Source organism: Pedionomus torquatus (assembly GCA_013398155.1). Classification (NCBI taxonomy): domain Eukaryota; kingdom Metazoa; phylum Chordata; class Aves; order Charadriiformes; family Pedionomidae; genus Pedionomus; species Pedionomus torquatus. The sequence continues at coordinate 113,087 of VZRU01016168.1, read as the reverse complement.
TTTGTGCCTCCCATTCCAAAAAACATTCCTCTGCTCTGAAGTCAGAGCTCCTGCCACTCACATGCACACTCACACATGCAGAGACCAAGGAATACCCCTGTAAATGCTGGAAGCCAAGTCACTGGTTGAGATGATTTAATATTAAATCTAAGTTCTATTACTAGTAACCATATCTTTTTCCTTTATTTTCTTGGCAGAGTTCTTTATGCAAAGCTTTTCTGTCATCTTCAGTGCTCATATTTAGTATTTTGGATGTCAGTGTTTCACAGTCATTAACACCAAACCTTTACAGTACTGAGGTAAATTGGGGTCTAATATGGAAAATGTACAGTTTCATACGAATCATGGTTTTGATTTGTAGCTCTGACAATAGACAAGAGGACATATGTTCATATAGTTCTGTTAGCTCAGCTCTGGGGAGAAAATAGTATAATGAAGAGAGTACACTGGTGATTCACTCTTTCTCTGAGCTCATCTCCCATCGCCTCTCTAGGCTGTGGTGGGCAACAGGGAGCTCTTGTGAGTGCTGTGTATAAGAGGAATTTGGGCACATATAATCACAGAATCATAGAATTGCCTAGGTTGGAAGGGACCTTTCAGATCATCAACCTAACATAATCACTGCAAATCTGGTGACACTACTTGTGTAGTGAGGATCCACGTTGGCCCCAAAGCCCCAGCCAAATTCCTCTTCTTATTCCTTAATATCTTTGCCAGTTCCACCTGGCTGCACTACAGGCTATTTCCTCACCAGTGATGGGGAGTTGCCAGAGGCAACTACGAGCTGGCACAGGTTCATGCTCCCCAGCAGGCAAATCGGAGTGAGGGGGAGCCCTCTGGAAGGAAACAAAAGTTGTGGAAGTTCGTTGTTGCAGAGCTGCTGTTATTTATAAAACTTGGCTGGTGATAAAGAAAGGAGAAAGGCTATGCAAAGGGCCTGCGAAGTCAGCCTCACTTGTAGAGCAGATTCATTCACCACTGCTGGGGTTGAATAGGGTACACGGGGTACATGGGGCTCAGCTACAGCTAGATCATTTCCCCCCACCAAACACAAGTAGTAATTTTGCTACTTAAGAAAAAAACAATCCATCTGCTTGTTTGGCCTTTCTGCCTGCATCTGCCAGCAAAGCTGTAGCAAGCAAGGAGCAGACCTGGAGCTTGTCTGAAGCAGGGAGCAGGTAAGAGAGGAGGTGCCAGGGTAGGGAGATGCTCAGTGCTGGCTGCTGCACCTAGCAGAGGCATCCCTGGCACTTGCTGCTCATTGCAAAGTGGAGGAGGGAAATTCAGGAGCCACAGCCTCCTGCTCCCCATTTGCAGTGAACATGTCAACTTGCCAAATGAGTCCTCATATTAGCAAGTGAAAAGGATTTGGAGGCTGTTCAGTGAATTCGCTCCTGTACTGTTGAGCTAGGAAGAGAGGGGGAAAAGGTGTATTTTGTGTTTCTTTCCATCCTGTCTCATTTCCACTCCTCCTCATCGCCCTCCTATCTGTCCATGTAACACAGCAGATGCTTTCCATAGGATAAGGAGAGAGCATGAAACTAGGGTAACAAGACAATTTCCTGGGCACTAACACAGTCTATTTATTTCCTGATTCCCCACCACAACCGCTACTCGAAACAGTTACTGCAGACACAGCTCTCCCAGATGAACAGTTTGAGCCATCCCCTTGCTGTGACAGAGGGAGCATGTGTCTCTGGGAAGCAGAAAAGATGTTTTTTTTTTCCCTCCCTAAATCTGTGGGACCACTTACATCCCCTTCCACTTCACAGGGTGCTAAAGTTGTATATTGCCACAGGTTTCCTCTCATCTTTTTTATCAAGTATCTATGAATTTATGTTCCTTAAATTGTAGCTGTGAGAGGAGCCGTGAGAACGTCTTGGCTTTTCATCTCTCTCACAGAGGCAGCATTGAGGCTATAGTTGGTGTGGTAGTTTAGCCTGCAGCGTTTAGTAACCAAGGAACTCCTAAGAAGATCAACTCAGAACAATCTCTGGAAACCATCTCACACCAGTTGCAGTGGTACGAAGTCCTACTAATTGCTTATGCTAACCCATGGGTAGTATTAAGGAACCAGATAATTTACTGCATCATCCCAAGTGTCCCATCTGGGTAGCATATTGGCCCACCACTGCTCCTCCTTATTTAAGTAATGCCTGCCCAAGCCTCTAAACTACTGTGCAGAGCAAGAAGATTCACAGTAGAATCTTGGGAGGACCAGCAGTGTGCTTCAGGGTGAAAAAGGAAAGGTGAATAAACAAGGAAGTGAGGGGAGTAGTTGTCAGCAGGTCCAGTGTGAATTTGGTTTGATTTCCCCTTTGCCCAATCCATACCTTCCCCCTTCCCCTCTCCTGCTCCCTGGAAAAAAGAGAAAGGGTACCACCAAGGGACTGATCATAAGGAAATCAATGCAGACAAAGCCTCTGGAGATCTCATGTGAAGCATACAAGGACATAGCTGCTCCTGGGCCTGTTGGGCTGTAGTTTGGGGAGAACATTTTCAAAGGTGAAATTTGCAGAGAAATTCTGGGAAAGCAAAATGGAGACGCACAGCTAAGGGGGTTGCTCTGCACTCAAGGTACCCCTCTGTCTTATGGGCTCCTGGGTTACTAGCAAGCAAGAATAGTCTGACCTTTGCCTTCCTGTCAGTTCTGGAATCCAGTCATAGCCTCTTCCTAATTTAAACAAAGACTTCTCCACCCTGTCCAGGATACTTTTACCAACTGTAATGGTTACCACATATTTGGAAAAAATTCTGCAGCCAGCGTGTGTTTGTCCTCTCTTCACACTTTCAAAAATGATTGTGCTGGAGGAAGGAAGCCTCCCCCTCTTTTGCTCCCTCCAGCTGGAAAATCTCCTCTAATCTCACTGCCCTTTTTCCTGCTGTGTATCCTGCCAATTAAAACTGGGTCTTGTTATGAACTGCAAATAATGCAGCTAAGCCTTTGGCTAGGTTTTTTTTCTAATTCAATTCTCATTCTGCCCATGAACCTGGGTTTGGCTTGTATTTTGTACTCTACAATCAGATCTCTATTTCAACCTCAGTTGCTTGCTGTCAGCTTTCCTGCTGCTCTGCCTGGCATCTGCCATACCATTTCGTTCCTGCCGTTTTCACACGCGATGGGCAAATGGGCTCCCTTCCCATTGCACTGGAGACATTTTAGCTCTGCTGGGTACCTTGAGGGGCCTGTGTTTATTCTGTGATGTACCACATGTTGAGGATATACACACATATCACCTGGCTGAGCCAATGTGTTGTTTGCCTGTTTTGGCTACCAGGATGTATATTCTCATATTGCCATTTGACTGCTCCACAGAAAAATACCATCAACTTGTAGCAGACATGGTCACCTCCAACAGTGTCATCCTCTGTCTCTCCAACTCCCTACAGCAATGGCTGGGTAACTTGGGTGGGATTGGGTGGCCTTTGCCCATACCTCCACACCTGGCTGTTAAGGACCACTCACTGGAAAAGGTGTGTAACTCTAACTAGCTTCTGGAAGGTCTTATTGTATACATGGACCTCTTTTTTGGGGGGTTGATAATATGTTCTCCCCTTTACATCCATCCGATCCTTATTTCATTCTTCTCTTTTCTGTTAAGGCAGTTCTTTGACAAAACCACAAGCTTCTCACCTGCATATTCTTAAAGTCAGCACTCCATGATCTCTCAGGGCATTGCTCCTCCAGAGCTGAAGAGCCCCTTGACATGTTGGAAGTCAAATATGCCTTCTCTTTCTTTCTGCAGAAGACAAAGCCTTTTCAGAAATTTCAAGGGCTCTTCCCTATTCCCCTGACAAATGCAGTAGAAGTGATCTGTCTGCACATCTTCTAATTGGACTGCAAACTCTACTGAGATGTTTGATGCTGCAAGGCAGAGTTAGATGCTATAAGGAAAGTGCAGTCCACAGGAGCTCTGCTGATGTTGGTGGCACTGCTGCTCTCTCTCCTTGATATGTGGAAGGCCCTCATCTGGAGTTTTGTCCATGTTTCATTCAATTTCTGCATCACTGTGGAAACATACAGTTGTTATATATCTGGCAAAGCAGCTCATAACTCTGTTTTCTCTTTGGTGACTTCCTTCTTCCAGCTCCTGGTGTGCTTACACGACTTGCAGGTACCCTGAGTGTCAAGCTATGTAAGGACAACCATTTTCTGCAGAAAGCAGTCTTTTGTGTAGCACCTGGAGGCTGTCTGAAATATTTTTCATATATATATTACAAACTTCCCATTCCCTGCACGCCCCCTTCCCATCCTCCCCTCTCCCACAGTGTTCCTGGAGGGAAACAGGCTGAGGCCTGTGTTTTGGAGTGTGCTGTGCCCTTTTTATCCTAATGTATACATGGGATTGATGTGAAGCCAATGAGAAGGACTAAAATTGTTTCCGGACAAAGTGACAGTCCATGGGCCTACATCTCTAGTGACTGGAAAATGCCCTTTATCTTGCATTAAGGTCATGAGTAACAAGCCTGCCTCTGCTTGCCTGAGCTTTCCTGGGGCAGAGGCTGTTAGTGTAGGTGGTGTCTTCTCCTGCATGGCCTGCAGGATGAATCCTCATTTCAGTCTCAGTGAAGACACACACAGCTGTGGGATGAGCTGTCATGAGCAATATGAAGTAGTGGGGAGTCACCTCTATTTGAATTTGCTGTGTGTTGTGATATATTTAGGATATGGAGGACTGCATGTGCCTAAGAACTGGAATCTTACTAGCTCTGTGTTTTATACCTTCTATGCACCCAAATACACCTCTGTCTAACTCCCTTTTCCTGCTCTAGTTAACAATTACCTACAGAATTCCCCTTATTTGTCTTCTTTGTCTTTCACTCGGTTGTTGTCCTAGCAGCAACTGTAGCCTCATTTATTGCTTAGACACACATAGGGGTTCGCAGAGGTGTTTGCTATTTTTGGCACAGATGTATAAACCATGGGCAAACTGAAGAAGGTGACTCTGCTGCCTCCAGGACGCAGTTCTTTCCTTCACAGTACCTGCACACAGCTTTTATGAAGTTTGGGAAGCAACTGCTTTCCATCTCCCACCTGAGGAACATTAACTTCTGGTCCCATCACCGGTAATACAAGTTTCACACAACTGACGTAGGTCCACCTTATCTCAAAAACGTATATGCCACTGTAAGATGATCTCTTCACTACCCCCCATTTTGGGCTGGATGGGTCTCTGAACTAAAGAATATGACTTCTTTTTTTTCCAGAAACAATAACAGAGGTTTGTCTTTTCTCTTAATATTTCTCTATCAAATCTTTCACATTTTGGCTAGAGAAAAATGTGGTGAGATACCACAGCTGGAATGTGGGATGCCACAGTGAACTATCTGCAAACACCACATCCACTGGGACCAAAGCATTGGCTGAACTTTGTCTGTTCAGCTCTCTGTGTTTTGGTTTCTGTGTTTCAGCTGAGGGCCAAATGAAGTATCTCTGGGTACACTCACTTCATACTGACTACCATGGGATGAGACCACTCATGCGCATCCTGCAACAGGGAGCAGGTCCCTGTGGGCCACTGAGGGGCAGTCACACTGGAAATGTGTTTGTGGCACTTACTGATCCCACTACTGGCAGTTTCAGAAAAGGACAGTTGAGCTAAGGAGCCTGAGCTCTTACAAGCAAACAGACTGCGGGAGAAGGTCTAAACAGGCCCTATGGGCTGTTGAAAGAGGCTCCAAAGCTGTTGATCCTGTCCTGTTTGTCAGCACCATGTTCTCCGACAAAAGAAAAAACAGGACACAGGAAGCACCAACACAAGGTGGGAGAATCAAGACCTCAATCCAATGTAGTAATAATACTTAGCACTGTACATCACTGTACTGTTACTTACAGACATTAACTGACACATCCTCACAACACCCCTGCGAGGTAGGGAAGTATTATTATCCCCAGTGTACAGGTGGGGAAACTGAGGCACAGAGAGGCTAAGTGACTTGCCCGAGATCACACAGCAAGGCATTGGCAGAGCCAAGATAAGAATGGAGATGTCCCTTGTTCCCCACCCCATGCTGCCCCCCACTAGACAATGTTGCCTGTCTGAACATGGGGAACCCAAGAGGTCCCTTTGAAAAGCAATGCCTGGACTTGTTGCCTATTAATAATTTTTATTTGCCTTTAATGAATTATTTCACAGTTTTTCCCTCACACTGTACACCACGCTTTCACAGTCCGTTCAGCATTCTATGGTAGACCACAGCATTCTCCTCAAGCACCGGGACAGCTCTGTGGGGGGGTCGTAGGGCGCTCTGTGCTTTCATTAAGAGGATGTTTAGAAACAGTTTTCACTGGCATTAGACTGGGAGCATGTGAGCTCTCACTGGAGACTGGTAACACACACTGGAGAAGCAGACAGAGGGAACTGATGGCAAAAGGCATTTGCTATCCCCTGTGAAATGACCAGTGGCTCTCTTCGTTTCTTGGCTTTTCCAAACTCCAGCGATCACTCAGAGTGGAAACGGTTTGTCTTCAACTTGCCTGGTCAGCAATTTGTTGTTCTGGGGGTTGCTTCCCTAAGGGTAATAGGCAGTCAGCTCAGGACCAAAAGGTCCCCCAGCGTTGCCTATTCCAGGTGTGTGACACTGTCTTGGAACAAGGCTGGCTGTAGCCATTGTGCTCTCCTGCCATGGGGAAGGGGTACTACCATGGTTGGCAAGCAGCCATATCCAGTGTCTATGTCTCTTTTTTTTTCAAAACTGGGGTTCAATGAAGAGCAAGGGAGAGTGAATGGATGAGGATGAGGCAGAGCAAACAGGAAAATCCACCAAACGAGCTTCTAGGAAGGAAATGTTCCCCCTTGGGCACTTCAGCTGAGGCGGCTTCATTCTCACAAGGCTTCTTTCTCTCTCTGGGAACATCTGCTGATCTTCATCTCTGTCAGCTGGATATATCGTATGACATTGGTATCTGTGGGGAAAGAGCACACACATACATGTACAGTGGTTACAACGCTCTGTGGAAGACAGACCCACTGCACCTTCATCCTTGGAGCATCACCTGGGGAGCAATACGGCTCCAGTGCTACCTGCAGGAACACCATCAGCTGGAAAGGATTCTGGTTTTGGCAAACCTGGTCTGATTTGTGCTCACCATCCCTGTTGCTCATGATCTTGCCCCAGCTAGATTTTACCTTCTCTCTGATTATTCTTGGTCAGCACAGCTGAATTCACACAGTTGAAACTATCCAAGGTCATCTTTGCCTGTTCTTGTGGAATGTCACCTCCACTGGCTTCCCTTCTCTCAGTGCTTACATGCAAGCCTCTAAAGGCATTGTACATAGTTATGCTATGCCTTTTCACCCTCCTGTTCTTTTTACAGTCTATTTCACTCTTCTCACATTTTTCCATGATGAGTTTAATAGGGAACAGCATCCTTCACATTCTCTTTGTACCCTTGTTTTCCTTAAATTTCATATTTGGAAGCCTTTCCAGCGTGACACTCTATCTGTATTTTGTCATGTGCTGGCATGTTCTGTGACATACTGCCTTGACTATCCTGTCTAACAAAGTTATTAGGGGCAGAGAACCACTGATTCATCCCTGTAGAGAGCTCTGAGATCCCAGCACTGTGCCCCCTTCCCCCCCTCCCCTCCAATATTTCAGTGTATCAATACGAGTTTTGTTTTACCTCCTGGCTTCAGCAGTGAGGCAACCTGTTCATCCCGAAGCACAGGTTGATCTAAACAAAAATAAATCTCCAGACAGACCCCGTGATTCTGTAGTCATGGTCAATCCTTTCTCAAATCATGTTGATATACTATCATGAGGGTGATTTCCCATGCACATGGCACCCATGTAGTGGCAAAGCCATGTGGTATCACAAGCAAGCGAGCAAAAAAATAACCACTTTCACTTACATATTGATTGTAAAATGATTCTTTGCACACAGCCTCATTCAGCCAGCCAACCAGGGCCAGCTTAGTCCATCTAAGTTACTAGATCCTCAGAAACCAATCCAAAATGCACTGCAGTCCACAGTCAGAAGGCAATCTTGTTTCCTTACCCAAACAGCAATGTGCCCCACATCAGCTAGGGACATGAGAAGTGCTTGAGCTTTCAAAGAGATGATCGAATTATTGCTAACACGTCCAGCACTAGCAAGTTCAGGTATTGCAGCCACCAAAGCAGTTGTGGGTGCAAAGTTTCCTTTAAACATGAGGACATCTCTGTTGTGCCCTCAGCCAGAGCTGAAACAGTGGGAGACAGATCAGTTTCCCTTTAGACAGAGTTCTCCACAAATGGGCCATAGGGTTGCAGTGGGCTGTGGCAATGCTGGTGTGACTTCTCAAACTGTCTCTGGTGAGATGGGTCTCCCTAGTCAGTCTTCTGCAGGTTCCAATGCACCATCCTAGTCAGTCCAGAGGGATTCAGTGATTAACTTACTTGCCCCATTTGGGACATTCTTAATGAGCCAAGAAGTTCTGCTCTTGCTTTTGTTACACAAGGTGCACCAGCACCCTGGGCTGTTCATGCAATCATACTTCATACCAGCCCAGCAAATTTTAAAGCAACTTTTTAAAAAACAGAATTGGTTTTAGTTGTGCAGCCTCCTGGAGTAAAGAAATTCAGTTGAGGGGCTGGCCTTGGATTTTAGGCCTAAAGTAAAATCAGTGCATGTGGTAGTGGATGGCTAACTCACTCCTAGCAGTGCAAAGGCATGGCTTATAGCCTGGCCAGAGCCCTGCTGTGCTGCCCGTGCCTCACTGTCATTTCTTTGCTCTGTGCCCTTCTCGGGCACGTCCTGGTGCGGAGGTTCACACCTTGAACACCTGCCCACTGCAGGTGATAAGCGATAACTGTGTAGGTATGTTGGGAAACCACACCTGTCTGGGCTGCAGGGACTTGACGCCTGGCCGGGAGCATGGAGGCAGGTTCAGTGTGTAATTGAGCAATGAGAGGTTGCCAACTCCCTCTGGCTTGTGGGGGTAAGGCAGCTCATGGCACAGCTTCACTCACCAGAGAAATTTTCACATGCCTGGGAAGCTGGGGGCAAAATAAGGTGTAGCCTGATAGAGGGCAGGAGATACTGCCATTGTGAGCTAGTTATAAGTCTCCTGGGCAGGTTTTGGCATGTTCTGCTTCCTTTTTGAGGGCCACTATTTTGCTAAAGAGAAATAGAGAGCAGCACTCTGTTTATAGAAGTAGAGCCTTGTCTTTGTCAGGTCTTTTCCATCAAATGCTATTGCACCATACTAGCCCTGCCTGCAGAAGTATTTCAAAGCTAAATGTAAATGTTAATGAAGAGTCTCATCTCTCAGTGAGGAAGAAATTATTCCCTTCTGCTGATGTGGGAATAGCAGGTGAGGACAACTCAGAGGAGGGGTCAGACCCATACAAAGAGATGCAGCTGCAACGGGAATAGGTCTCTTGGCTCTTAGGACCATGCCTGTGTCCTTGTGCAGTGACCTCCTGCTATTATAAAGGTCATTTCTGCTTCTCCCTGTAGCTTCAGAGACCAGTTGCTTACCTGCTATGCAGAGACTGAGACCTGGGTTTTAATCCCAGGACTTCTGAGTTGCAGGTGTTCAGGAAGGCAGCTTCTGAGCTGAGCTGTGAGCCTGCTCCACATCACAAGAGGAAATCTGGCTTATTCATGCAGTCTGTGCGATGTCCAAATTTGAGTTTTCAGCACAGGGCCAACAGAGACTAACTGCAGGTGTTTGATATCACCGGGCCAGCTGGTGATCTGGTCTCAATCCCAGTCAGTAGCTACCTCCACCATGTGGCCTCACCACTGAGAAAGAGCTGAACAGGGTTTGAAAGTAAGGTGTGCATTTGGCTGCCCAGATTGCACCAGCCCCTGGCCACAGAATTCATGGAGGAGGGCTGCTTTGCACAACAGTGGCTTCCCTTTCCCTTAATAAGGAGGGTTATACAATTATCTTGTGTTATATCCATCTGCTATTATGAGTTCTGTTGGAGGTAGCATAAGAAATGAGGCCAAACCCAACCTTCACCCTTGACAGGCTTAGAATTGCCATAAGAGATTTGCTATACTGAGAGCCTTTTAGAACAGTAAAACCTTTTTGCTAGCTAATTCCTCTTTACCATTTAAAATCACCCCCACCAAAGAAAGTAACTGCTACTGATTTGTGCCAAAACCATTCCTTATTAGGAAAAAAAAAAAAAAGAACACAGAGAACATGACTGTAATAATAACCAAGTGCTTTTACCAGTGAGCCTGGTGAAACCTCAGATAAAGGTCCAGCGATCACTTTTGGAGATGGAGACACTGAAAGTGGAGACACTACCTTATTCCAGGTCACATAATAATTCTTGATAGCGTTACCTGATTCCTACTGCTGTGTTTTTATCTTTTGTTATTGTATGTATTAATTTCTTTTCCCCTAAATACCCTTCAAGTTTTCCATAATCATAAATAAAACAGTGGAACAATGGCCCTGAATGGCCTAACAAGAACAGAGAAGAGTCTCTGATGCAGAGCTGAAGGCCAGAACTAGGTTTTGTATACATTAAGGGCCTTTGGGGACACTTTCTGGTATGTTTTTGCAGCAAGCTGTGGTATTTGAAGCTGTTGCTGTTGAATAAATTATTATTTATTTCAAGAAGCAATGAGGAATACCAAATAGTATCAAGAGAGGGTAGGGGAGGGAAGAGAAGGGGGGGACACAGAAATACATATTTAAAAAATGGAAGCAAAGTGGTTCAGCTAAAAGGACTTTTTCACATTTGAGCCTAGTCAGAACCTCAAGGTTACGATAACTTGTTATTTTCCACTGACTGTTTTTGCTCTTGCATAGGCTTCTCCGTTTCCTGGTTCTGGCAAGCTGGAAGCAGAAGGGCATGCTGGAAACTAAAGTAGGCTAAACTGAGCTTTTAAGCACATTTGCTCAGGGAGTATGGGGTGCACAGCTGTGCTGTCAGACTGCCCGGAGCCTATGGCCAAGTGCGGCAGATGGGAGCAGGCACCATTATGGGAGGCGGCAGCAGAAGGAGAAGCCAGCACGCTCCAAAGCGCACCCTTCCTGGTGTTCCTCCAGGGCACAGCCACCGCAGGAGCTCTGCAGGGTCAGTGCCTGTAGGACACCTATCAGAGCCAGCCCTTGCCTATTCTAGTTCAATGAACATCAACTCCACCGCGCTCTGGCAGGGCCCAGGCTCCTCTTCCACGCCCTCTCTTCCTTCTCTCCCTTCCCTCTCAGGTTGAGGTGGAAGAGCTGTTCTGTGAGGTTTCCTTTGCACAACGGCTTCCATTCTGCTTTCTCATAACCCTCTAGTTTTTCTTTGAGCGTTACAAAATTCCTTTATTTTCACAGAAAAGGTTTTGTCCCGGTTTGGACCGGGGTGGAGCCGTGCCAACCAGCGAGTGAGGCCGATGCTTACACCTGTTGCCGTGGCAACCAGGGCCAGCCGACTCCCTTGTTTACCCCGGGAGGGGCCGCACCTGTGGGGAGGCGTGGACAGGTCGGGTGACCCAAACTGACCCATGGGGTGTCCCATCCCGTCTGCCATGCTCAGGATAAAAGCTGAGGGAGCTGAGGGGTGAGGTTGCTCTTTCTTCATGGGTGGCCATTTGTGTTCCATGAGGAATGACTAAGGAGGGCTCTGTCAGTGCTCATCTGTGTTCCTGAGAGTAAATTTGGTTCTTGTCTGGTCAGTCTGGAGCTTTCCCAGTGCCTGCCAGTGATGTCTCCCTAGAAGCTTGATACAGTTTTGTATATATTTATATATCTAGTGTCTATTATATTATTTCCTTTTTTATTTTATTACTAGTGTTTCATTAAATGTAGTTTAGTCTTCTTCTAAACTCACAAATCTCTTTATTTCTTTTCTTCTTTTCCTTGTAGTAAGAGGTTGGGTAGAGTGACATCTTCTCAGTGGCCAATCTGGCTCAAACCATGACAGACTTAAATGGTATTTTATCTCTCTATTAGATGATTCTCTGAAAAATAAAAGCACTAACTCTGCATTGTGGCCTTCTACCTGCCTTCTGAGGTTGGGTAGGTCAGCATAAAGGTGGTTACTCTGTCGAGGCGAAGGTGTTTGAATGTGTAACTTGTTTGGTGTCTCAAAATGAATTTTTTTTCTTTTGACATGTGCATGACAGATACCTGGCTGATGTAATGGCAAAAGTTGAAGCATATTTTGTGAGTAAATGTCTGTCACTTTGGTCAAGTTTAAATACTAGCCCTTTACTGGGATGATGGAAAGCATGGTTATTGGGGATCACAAATATTGTCCTGACTTTGCTAAGGGGAAAAAAACCTTGTTCTCAGAGTCAGAAAATGTAACTGTCAGGATCCGCTGTTCCTATTCCTGCTTCTTCAAAAATAAACTAGGGAAAGAGAGAGAGGTGGGATCCCCTCCACACAGATTGCATTCTAGCAATGCTGTAATCTCCCAGACTGTACTGCAGTCTTGGCAGTGGTTAACCTTTGGGCACTGCAACCTTGCTGCACTAGGAGAGAGTGCCTGAAGGGGAATACAGCTGAGGATAGAGTGAGTCATGCTCATCCCTGTGGAAAATAAGGCAGTCAAGTCAGGGACAGACTAAGCCTCCTGAAGAGAAACGTGAAAGTGCTTAATGCAAAGTCATGTCCCCGTTTCCCCTCCATACCTGTTGGCTGGCGGGATCTTGCCTCTTTCAGGTAGTAGAGGGCCTTGTTGAAGTCACCCAGGTGGTAAAACGCCACTCCTGATCGATAGAGTGCCTTGAAGTTCTCGCCCTCTTTCTGAAGCACTTTGAGGCAGTACTCCTTGACTCGCTCATAATTCACCAGCTCAGCCTGGAGCAGGCAGGCTGCAGGGGATAAAAGGGAGACAGACAGACAGAGGAGAACATTAGTGCCGTATTTCTCCCTGCTCCTGCAGTCTGTATGGGGGAAGAGAGCAGCTTAGGTGAGGGAAATGACTCAGACCCATGATTCAGAGAGGGTGCAATCGTACAGATTGTTTGCCAACCCTGATTGTTCACAGTTTAAATACCAACATTTCTATTTTTGGTACTGTGAAGTGAAGGGACTGTGCTTGCTCTGGGTAGACTTTTATTACTATATATTATTTGTAGGTTTACAGATAATAAAAGGCAACTATATATCCAGGCCATCCTATATGGAGTTTTGCTTTAGGAGGCAACAAAGAAATGTGCTGCTAGCAAACCAGAAACACCTGGAGCTGTGGCACAGGGAACAAATATGCTAGGCTATATGCTGTCCGCAAAACATTGCAATGCAAATTCATCCTGAGAGGTCAGTTCTGCTGACATCCTGAAGGAAAATGTAAATACAGTGAAGAAACAGCATGCTGAGGACTCTCTGTGCTGAGGTACAATTGTTGCATAAATGTCAAGGAGCTGAAGAAAAATCCCCATTGTGAGTTTTCCACACCAAGGAGTGAAATAAAGAGGAAAGAGCCTTGAGCTGTGCTTTACAGCCGTCTTTGTGGCTTGCTGTAGTGCTTATTCTGATGGGCTAAACTTCATTAAGTATATTGGGCATTAAGAAAGGTTTGAGGAATGCTGGCAAGAATAGTACATGGAGTAGTCACAGTCTTTGGGGAAATGAGGAAAGTTGTGCTGTCCACAAGGCCATCTGGTGCTGCAACCCAAGGAAACTTTGGGAATGACATGATTTAGTGAAGGGAGAAGGAGGGCAGAATGCTGCTGCAAGGATCAGTTCAGAGGCTAGCAATGTTAAGTGCCAGGGCATGGAGAGAAATTTCCCATGGCAGGTGGTGTTACTCAGCATGTCTCTGGCAAGGAGGAGACTCACTGCTCCTGGAAATCCAAGTTGTCACACTTCAGGTGTCACCAAAGAGTAGCCAGACTTCATTTTTTGCATGGTAACTGCAGCCTGCAGCTGAGAGGATATGGTGCTGTCAGGAGTATGATACAGTTCGTGCACCCCTAAAATAAGCCCTGTGCCCTGTCTGTAGCTCACTTGACATTTCATGAGCAAGAGGTTGTCTAGAACCAGAGGTTCCTTCCAACCTAAATTAGTCTGAGTCTGCGATCAGTTAACATGGACAGAATGTATTCCTAACCCAAGTGCATATTTCAAGCTCAAATAGCTAACTTGAAACAATCATAAACAGGCTTTTACCTCTAGACCACTGATGGTACAGATGTGTTGAGCAAGGACTGCAGAACGATCCCACCCCCCAGCTCCGCTGGTATATTTGGTTGAGTGATGCAGAAATGACTTATAACAGCTTTGTCCTGTTTGCTTTAATGATGCACTCTCAATATATTTTAACAGCTCCAGCCACTAAAGTGCACAGGTATTTCAAAGGCATCTGGTTGCTCCCTATTTGATTGCCAGTTTCCAAAAGTTTAGCAGTATTTCCTTATCTAGAATTTGTCCCTTCCTATTTGTCAAACATTGATTTTTCTCACTCTTTCAAATGGAGCTTGAAATGACTGTGTTTTGTTTTCCTTTATTTTTATAGCTATTAAAAAGGTGCCTGTGTAAATTTATTGTTGACTTCACAGTCCTGGGAACAGGATTGCTTTGTTTATCTGCTGACCAGCAGTGGCAGTAGCTTTCTGCATGCTGCCAATCTGATCCAGCCTTTCACATTCTGTGAAACTGCCTTTCAGAGCCACTAGCTGGGGAGTTCAGTCTCTCTGTTCGTTTACTGCTCAGTCCTTCTTGAGTCATAAAAAGGACTCTGTGAAAAATGACATGTCTCTTCGTGTATATTATTTCCATAATTTGGTTCCAGTAATTCCATGTTGGACTTGCTTCATGGATTGGTTTGAAAGAAAAGGAAAAAGTTTCTCACATCCTGCTAATTCATTAACCCAAATGGGCTTCCAGCTTGGTTCTTTGTGTGACTCACACTCAGTAAAGCTTCTGCAGGGCCTCCCCGCTAGCCTTGTGTGTGGCAGGGAGAAGCCAGTACCACATGGCAAGCAGGAGAGACGCCTGTTTATCTGAACAAAGCAAGCAGATGGATGTGCAGGAAACAGTTCTGCTGGAAGAGTTGGCCATTTAGAGAACCCACATTGGAAATGGCTGATGGAGATGAACCTGAAGGAAGTATCTCCCTTATAAATATTTAGAGGTGCGTGCTTTGTGTGCTTGGTGGACTGAAGTGATCTTAATGGACTGTGATTCAGTGCAAATATTGAGGCTGTTAGTAATGCAGCTTTCAGAAATAGAAGAGATATCGAATCCTTGTACTTCCTACCTAATTCAGTCAGGGGAGAATTGTTTTGAAAATGTGTTGCTTTCCTAAAGACATCTCTGGCTGGGAGCATTTGTTTACCACATCAAACACCTCATCACCCTCCTCTTCAGTTCATAATAGGCCCCCAGTGAAGTCGGATGTACGGATTCAAACACGAAGAGTTTGAACAACAATATTGCAAGCCTTGCCTACCTGGCAATTTTCACCAAAGGGTAAATCTGCATGCCAGAATAGTCCTCCAGACATGGTTTTTACCAGTGGCTAAATTCCCACTGTAGGCAAGGCTCAAGACCTATCCGTGTTATAGAGCACTTAAGAAAGTGAGGTAAATTACTGTGCAAACTAGCATAACCCTGCCTCATGGCACATTCCTTGGGCTCAGCATGTTGTGTTAGTCATAACAGGAATTCCATTTGATGTTGTTCTGGGAGAAGAAAATGCCCCCACCCTACAGGATTACCTTGGGTTGCAAGTTCATTTTTCACAAATGCCTGTCTTGTTTGCAGTATGCAGGTAACCTGGTAGCACTGCCTATTTTTAAGGTTACCTTGTGCCTTCCACTGTAGGAGGAGTGAAAGCTTATACCTTTGAATTGAGTCTTTTAAGTTTTTGGACTGAAGTATTCCATGGCAATGTCTGCCTTTGTATGCATTTGGAAATTGTCAGCCAAGATCGTTCAGGTATTTTTGAAAAAATAAACTAGGGAAACATTTTTTTCCCTTGTTAAAGATCCCTGGTGACTGTCTTTTCAGATTTGTCTCATGCCCTCTCATCGTTTGGCTTTGCAAACTGAAATCTGGCAGATATCATTTGTGTCAAGCAGGTGCCTTCTGTTATCCCCACGGTAATCTATAGCTGGCCAACTGATAACCTTCTGAAAAATAAAATCACTACAGTGCTGCATATGATAATAAGTAGAGATGCCATAGAATTTGGTACCCAAATCCATTGAACATTTGGTCTGCCCTGGGTACCATCCAATCTTGGAAAAAGTGGGCATTTGTAAATTTAGAGAGCAAGAAAATTCTCTTACTGGCTCACTGATCACAGGAAGAGAGAAGAGCAGAAAACTAAGATAACTTAGTTTCAGCTATGACAGGGAGACAGATGTTTGCAGAGAGAGGAGGCTGGGGATGGAAAACACATGGATATGGAGGTACAGAACTGTTGGGGTGGTGGAAGGGATTTATGAGTAGGGAGTTGTGGTCTTCTGAGGAGGCAAAGTCTGGGGGGGGAAGTGGAATTAAGCGTTTGGGACAAGGTAATATGGATGTAGAGTCACAGTGCAGCTAGCCTGATGGTGATGAGCACTTAACAGCAGTGAAATCCAAGCAGAGGAAACTAGTCTCCCTAGGTGTGTGTGAGAGCAGCTCGTTGAGCAGATCATTTAACCATAACTACATTCCTGCTCTGAATCATCCTTTTCTCTGCAGAGTATACTCACCAAGGGATACTAACCTGCTGTGGTTAAAGCTAGCCCTTGTAATATCCCCTGGAGAGTGGAGCAGGTGGCCCCTTCAAGAGCTATTATGAAGTCACGTGGCTTGAACTGTTCTTGTCCACCCATGCAAAAGGGTCTGAAACCAAATGACCTTTGCTTTTCCCTCCTGAGACTGAAAATCTGGGGGCTATTAGATTTGCCTTCTGAAAATGTACTGGTGCATTTGGCTCACTTTCACTGAGAAGTTTACTACAAGGTGGGCAAGGCTAACAAGACTGTTATAGACAACCAGTGGTTTAAAGAAACCACCAGCCTGTATTGATTTGTTTGATTGTAAAGCAGAGAGAAGTAACCAAACCCATTACTGCTGAAACCTGAAGTGGATATTCCCTCTATACAGTATTTATTCTTGATTCTATGACTGGAGTTTAATAACCTATGCAGATTATTACTCTTTATTAGTTACTGTTGGGTACTCCAACCACTACAAACATCATGTGTATTTCACAAAGTGATGGTGTCATTCCCAGAAATAACCACAATTAAACTCTGCAAAATACTTTGTTTTCTGATATGATCTTGCCTTGAGTATACTGGGATGCATTGAAAAAACAGGTGGCCAGCAGGTCAAGGGACATCGTCATCCTCCTCCTCTACTCTGCCCTGGTGAGGCCACATCTGGGATACTGTGTCCAGTTCTGGGCTCCCCAGTTCAAGAAGGACAGGGAGCTACTGGAGAGGGTAGAGTGTAGGGCTACAAAGATGATTAAGAGAACAGAGTGCCTCTCTTATGCAGAAAGGCTGGCAGACCTGGGTCTGTTTAGGCTGAAGAAGAGAAGGCTGAGAGGGGATTTCACCAATGCTTATAAAGGTCTAAAGACTGAGTGTCAAAAGGATGGGGCCAAGACTCTTTTCAGTGTCTGGACACAAGAAGTTAGATCTGAACAGGAGGAAAAGTTTCTTTATGGGGTTACAGAGCACTGGAACAGGCTACCCAGAGAGGTTGTGGAGTCTCCTTCTCTGGAGATACTCAAAACCTGCCTGGACATGATCTTGTGCTCTAGGGAAACCTGCTTTAGCAGGAGGGTTGGATTAATAATTAGTAGATTGGTAAACACATGACAAAGTTATAAGCAATACAGCCTGGCTATAAATATAGAGAAGTGACTCTCTAGAGAGATTTCTAAGTTTCCCAAGGAACCACTTAGTATAGTCTCTTACCCAAAGGCATCCCTATGGGGAGGAAGAAAGGCTCAGCCTGTCGACTGGTCCCAGAAGTCAAAGGTAGACTGTGATGGAGCCCTCCTTGATTTGTTCATAGTGGTGTCTTCACTATTATCCCCCCTTTCTTGGGCTATTTTTATACTATTTTTTACTCCTCAAGGTGGAGTTTGAGTGACTCTAGTCATAAATACTGTTATTATGATTTGTGTAAAATTCTCTTGCCTCGCATTTAAAGGTATAGTTCACACAAAATTCAGGGTGTAGACTCAAGGAGGAGTGGTCACACCTTGGAGGCAGGTATTTGGTATATATATAATGATATATATATATATAAAATGACTAAAGTTTGCATAAAGGACAGCATTTTGTCAAAGTTTGACAGAATGTTGACTCAGGGTAGCAAATATGCAGCTTATGAGTTCCATAGGACCATCTTGTTGCCATATCTGCTGTATTATCACAGAGCTTGGCCATAGAATCTCCACCCTACTCCATCCTCTGTGTTGCTTTGCAAGCAATATTGCTCAGGGAATCACAGATGGAGTGAATTCCTTGCATACCAGCTGCAGCTAATTCCACCCTAGAAACTTTTTTTATTTATTTGATAGCTTTCCTTAATGTGTGAACGATGCTGCATTTTTAATAATATTTCATTTTAGTAATTAGTAATCTAGTTGTCTCTTCCAGCCCCTACTATGCTGTGATTCTGTGATAGCAGCAAGCATCTCACTTAAAATATGTTCAAATGACAGGAAGATGGTGCATATACTTGCTCTGGTTACATTTTAGAAAACACATTGTTGATGCTTTGATATAACTGCCTCAGGGTTTTATTCAGACAATTGATTAGGACCTTTATATATATACCATTGTAAAGGCTTTGTTTTCATATATAAGACTCAAAATAATAGGGTAGAGTAGGAGAGTCTCATACTTCTATTATTTCAGAAGGCTTGGCATCCTTTATGGTGATACTTTTCCTCAAGCAAGAAAACATGATGGCGATCAGTTCTGGCTCCATTTAAGTGTTTGGGAAGAAAAAATATTGGGATATAACAAAATGGGAAAAAAAAAAAAAAGAAAAATGTCTTGGAATAGACAGTGATGTTCTAATCACACCACTAAAGGATGTATTGCTAATCTCTGTGTGCTACAGTCTGTGTAAATTGTGTTTACAACAAGCACATGGGGCTTATGGTGTCCTCTGAAGGAATTAAAGGTAATGCCATTACTACGTGACATTGAAAATTTCAGCCTTATGTTAGTAATTTAACTTGTGATTCACATCAAAAAATTAACCAGGGAAAATCTTTCATAAGATGATGCTGAGAATGTAAA
>VZRU01016168.1:76198-93808 GCA_013398155.1 Pedionomus torquatus | reverse complement strand
AAACCTGAAGTGGATATTCCCTCTATACAGTATTTATTCTTGATTCTATGACTGGAGTTTAATAACCTATGCAGATTATTACTCTTTATTAGTTACTGTTGGGTACTCCAACCACTACAAACATCATGTGTATTTCACAAAGTGATGGTGTCATTCCCAGAAATAACCACAATTAAACTCTGCAAAATACTTTGTTTTCTGATATGATCTTGCCTTGAGTATACTGGGATGCATTGAAAAAACAGGTGGCCAGCAGGTCAAGGGACATCGTCATCCTCCTCCTCTACTCTGCCCTGGTGAGGCCACATCTGGGATACTGTGTCCAGTTCTGGGCTCCCCAGTTCAAGAAGGACAGGGAGCTACTGGAGAGGGTAGAGTGTAGGGCTACAAAGATGATTAAGAGAACAGAGTGCCTCTCTTATGCAGAAAGGCTGGCAGACCTGGGTCTGTTTAGGCTGAAGAAGAGAAGGCTGAGAGGGGATTTCACCAATGCTTATAAAGGTCTAAAGACTGAGTGTCAAAAGGATGGGGCCAAGACTCTTTTCAGTGTCTGGACACAAGAAGTTAGATCTGAACAGGAGGAAAAGTTTCTTTATGGGGTTACAGAGCACTGGAACAGGCTACCCAGAGAGGTTGTGGAGTCTCCTTCTCTGGAGATACTCAAAACCTGCCTGGACATGATCTTGTGCTCTAGGGAAACCTGCTTTAGCAGGAGGGTTGGATTAATAATTAGTAGATTGGTAAACACATGACAAAGTTATAAGCAATACAGCCTGGCTATAAATATAGAGAAGTGACTCTCTAGAGAGATTTCTAAGTTTCCCAAGGAACCACTTAGTATAGTCTCTTACCCAAAGGCATCCCTATGGGGAGGAAGAAAGGCTCAGCCTGTCGACTGGTCCCAGAAGTCAAAGGTAGACTGTGATGGAGCCCTCCTTGATTTGTTCATAGTGGTGTCTTCACTATTATCCCCCCTTTCTTGGGCTATTTTTATACTATTTTTTACTCCTCAAGGTGGAGTTTGAGTGACTCTAGTCATAAATACTGTTATTATGATTTGTGTAAAATTCTCTTGCCTCGCATTTAAAGGTATAGTTCACACAAAATTCAGGGTGTAGACTCAAGGAGGAGTGGTCACACCTTGGAGGCAGGTATTTGGTATATATATAATGATATATATATATATAAAATGACTAAAGTTTGCATAAAGGACAGCATTTTGTCAAAGTTTGACAGAATGTTGACTCAGGGTAGCAAATATGCAGCTTATGAGTTCCATAGGACCATCTTGTTGCCATATCTGCTGTATTATCACAGAGCTTGGCCATAGAATCTCCACCCTACTCCATCCTCTGTGTTGCTTTGCAAGCAATATTGCTCAGGGAATCACAGATGGAGTGAATTCCTTGCATACCAGCTGCAGCTAATTCCACCCTAGAAACTTTTTTTATTTATTTGATAGCTTTCCTTAATGTGTGAACGATGCTGCATTTTTAATAATATTTCATTTTAGTAATTAGTAATCTAGTTGTCTCTTCCAGCCCCTACTATGCTGTGATTCTGTGATAGCAGCAAGCATCTCACTTAAAATATGTTCAAATGACAGGAAGATGGTGCATATACTTGCTCTGGTTACATTTTAGAAAACACATTGTTGATGCTTTGATATAACTGCCTCAGGGTTTTATTCAGACAATTGATTAGGACCTTTATATATATACCATTGTAAAGGCTTTGTTTTCATATATAAGACTCAAAATAATAGGGTAGAGTAGGAGAGTCTCATACTTCTATTATTTCAGAAGGCTTGGCATCCTTTATGGTGATACTTTTCCTCAAGCAAGAAAACATGATGGCGATCAGTTCTGGCTCCATTTAAGTGTTTGGGAAGAAAAAATATTGGGATATAACAAAATGGGAAAAAAAAAAAAAAAGAAAAATGTCTTGGAATAGACAGTGATGTTCTAATCACACCACTAAAGGATGTATTGCTAATCTCTGTGTGCTACAGTCTGTGTAAATTGTGTTTACAACAAGCACATGGGGCTTATGGTGTCCTCTGAAGGAATTAAAGGTAATGCCATTACTACGTGACATTGAAAATTTCAGCCTTATGTTAGTAATTTAACTTGTGATTCACATCAAAAAATTAACCAGGGAAAATCTTTCATAAGATGATGCTGAGAATGTAAAGGGTTGTCTGAGAATAAAAGTCACCTTGGACTTAAACTACTGTAATTTCAACTTACTGCATAAAAAGCTCTGACTACTGGAATGCTTTTACCCAAATTTCTCTGAAGTTGAAGTTATCCTGAGTGTGCAGACTGCACAGGCTTCATGTGGCTTGCAGAGCTCAATTTTTAACCTATGTTAAACCCATGTTAAGTTTTCAATCTGGATGGGTACTAAAAAGAGCCGTTATAACATGCAGGAATATAAGAAGCCTACACCAAGGGAACAGAGCAGAGGTGGTAAACCTTCCATATCTGCACTGAGCTCCATGTGTGCTGTGCCCTTTAAGAATGCAATCTGCATTCCTCAGAAGAAGGGTTTAAAGCATCCTTTTATTTTATTTTCTTGTCAGAGAAATGGAGAAATGCTGCATGCAGTTTCACTACAGGGCTGAGACACTAATTAGGATCCACAGTTTCCAAACAATCTCTTCATGAAATATTTTCTTTTTCTCTAGTCCAAGCTTGCAAACAAAGAGGATTTTCTGGCTTCTCACCAATAAAAAGCTAATTATAGGCAGCTTGATAATGTCTGGCAATAATCTGATCAGCTGACTCCTAGTTCCCGGACAACCTTAATGGGATGAAGAGGGAGTATCAGAATGGCAGTATAACTTTCCAGCCAGTGGCTCTTGTTTATTCCCCTCCAGGTAACAAAAAGGCCTAAATATGCCTGTATGTTCCTGCTTGCAGGGAAATGTGAGGAAAATTAAAATCCCAACTGTATGACAGGTTGTCTCTCTCTGTGGGGAGGTATTAATGTTAAATGAGGTGTGGATCCACAAATGTTTGGAGAGCCCAAAAGACAGCCACCTCTTCCAAGCTACCTTCCCCTTCTTCCCACCCTGCCTTCCTCCCAGTATATACAGCATCGTCTTCCTCAGTTCTTTGCTGCTTTTGCATCCTTCATACTTTCTCCAGAAAAAAGAGCCTGACTTCACAGTTCCAATTAGCTTTTGTAGGAGAGACAGACAGTTGTAGTGACTGAAGTATGCTGCTGCTGCTTCCACCATCGTACTTGTTAAGAGGTGTCTAGCCACTCTCAAAGGAGCTGCTGAGCCTGCATGTCAGGCTTTGGATGGCTGGCAGCCCACCCTAGGACTCTCCCTGTTGCCATCTCTTGGAGTGCACAGAGCTGATAACAAGGAGATAAGTAATGGCTAATGTGAGCTGTCAGACCAAATCAGTTATACTTCAGTCTGTGATAGGGTGATAAATCTTGAAGATAGAGGAGAAACAGTGGATGCTACATATCTTGACTTTTACTCTAGACAAATGATGAATTCTAGTGATGTTTTCTTAAGCAGTTTGAATGAGAAGCGTCTAAATGAATAGACTTAACTCTGTTAACAACATGAAAGACAACACT
The DNA here is from genome assembly GCA_013398155.1 of Pedionomus torquatus. Lineage (NCBI taxonomy): Eukaryota > Metazoa > Chordata > Aves > Charadriiformes > Pedionomidae > Pedionomus > Pedionomus torquatus. The sequence goes on along the minus strand of VZRU01016168.1, from coordinate 90,208 downwards.
AAGTAGGGCTCTGCACTGATCTGTCCTAGGCCCCATGGTATTTTGTATTGTCAATACAGACCTAAATGGAAGACTGCCCCATCAATTTGCAGATAACACCAAGATATGANTGGTGTAGAATTCCAAAGGATTTCCACAAACTGGTGATGTCCTGATAAAAATAGGATGTGATTCAGTGGGGGCAAGGGAAAGGTCTTGTTATTAGGGAGGAAAAACACCCCACTGTGTAAGTACAGCAGGGGAACACTTGATTGCAGAGTAATTCTGATGAAAAAGATCTGGGGAGTGAAGAGGATCACCAGCTATCTGGTGATAGGCTATACTCTTAATTAAGAAAAATGCCAGTCAGAATGTATGAAAAGCAGCAGTGTTCAAGACACGTGAGAGTATCGTGTCCGTTTTGGACAGCAATGTTGAAAGAGAATGTGGGTGTAATCCATAGGAGGACCCTGACAATATGAAGTGGTCCAGCAAAGACAGAATCTAAGCCATCTCAAAGAATGTGAGAGAAGACAGGCTAACAGTGTTCATGTACGTAAAAATTAAAAAAGAACACCCTGCTTGTAATGTGAAGGGTATAATCAGGATACAAGCTGTTCTTCTTGTACTCAGGAAGTAAGAAGAGGGTTAACATTTCAGCTAGGAAGAACTTTGTAGCAGTGGAGAGAGTGAAACACTGAAAGAAACTGCTTGAGGAAGTGGTGAAGGATCCTGGCTTTGGAAGAGTTTAAGAACAGCTTCAGCAAATGCTACCTGGCATATGTCTTACCCTTGTACCACACATGGCTATGGATAGAAGGCTCTTGAATTGCTGTTCAGCTCTGCAGTCCCATTATTAATTGTCCCGTTAACAGCATACAAATGGTCCTCACTTCTCCTTGACAGTTGTCAGTGCGAATTCCTATTAGAAGGTCCTGTTGGAGGATGTCAGAGCAATATCCTAGCTGGATGCATGAGTTCGTAAGCACTTAAGTAAGAGCAGGCATCAGTGGTTTCTGCCTTTGCTGTGTTTGTGTTCATGTAGTTTAGACTTCTCTAATTTTCAAGAGCGTAGATCTTCAGAAGTATTTATTATTTCTAAATGATTCTTAAGCTACTTTAAGGCAAGTTTGTGGTGATGTATGTTTCTTTTTTGTCACAAGTCCAGTGAAATAGTACTGCAGTTTTCTTTCAAAAAGCCGAGGCTTTGTAAAGCAAAGAGTTCTGGCAAACTTTCATCTGTTCCTCATAGTTTGTGTTGAAAGTATTTTGACCTACAGGATCCTGTAGTTACTGGTCCTTCAAATCAAAACCAGAGGCTTTCTGAAAATTCTTAGCTTTGGTAGTATTAAAGAGGTAATTAAAAACTAGATGCCAGGTTAGAAAGTTGTTTTCTGAAGCCAAAATCTGCCCCCAGCTGTGTACCATCAAGTGTTTATTCTGCCAAAATAAAGAGCTTAAGGTGGAGATAGTCTTTGTTGCATCTTCTGATCTCCATGCCTTTGATTTTATCAGCCAGGAGAGGTACAAAGTCCTAGCAAAGTACTGGTACAGCAAGAGCGTCAGTCAGCTTTTAACTACTAGAACATTTGATTCTATAATATCCATAAATACTAGCTCTTCCATCAGTTAGAGAAGATGGATTTCCCTTCTATTTGTTTTTGCAAAGGCTGCTATAGTTGATCTGCCAGGTTAAATTCCTGGGAGGTTTCCTCCTCTCTGACTTTATATTTATCTAGTAATCCTGGACCTGTCTTTATCTTTTAAAATCAGTATTTACCTACTACAGTCTGGTCTAGTCAATATGACTTTAGATATGTTTGGCCTTCAGATCTAATGTTCCAGTTGCTATTTATTCCACTGCCCCTTCATTGCTGTTTGCTTTTGTTCACCTTGTGTTGCTCTACTCCCCTTGTGGCACCTTCTCCACATTGAACTCTTTCCTCTTCTGACCTCCTGTTGTTATTGACATCCATGGAGGAATCTGGTCTCTTGAGTTGCTTTCACAAGGGAAAAGTACATAGAATTTTATCAGAGATCAGCAACATCAGATGGTGATAGCCATCTTGTTGGTAAGTGCCAGAGTTCGACAGCAACCCAACTGTAACAAGTGCTGTCAAATGTTTTATTCTTACCAGAGTATACCACATGGTAGAATGAAGGTCTTAATGGAATGACAGTGTTTCTTTTAAGCCCATCTGAGACAAGGAGGAGATTCCTGTAAGTAGGGAGATGCTTTGGAGGAGGTGATGGATTTCAAACTGCCTTCTCTACTGAAGCGTAAAGCATCCGTTACTCACATAACTGACAGTAGTACTGTGAAATGCAGCTGGAACAACTTGAAGGCTCTCAGAGGAAGTCACTGACAGTTTTGCACACCATGATTGCCTCCAGCCTAGCTTACTGCAGCATGTTCAATTCAGGATGAAACCTAATGCTCTATCCTGTACCACAAACAGGGCAGGATGATGTAGCTGCGTAACATCTGGGTGCTGTGCCCTGTGGTGGCTTGCAGTTCACCTCCCAGGACATGTGAAAGAGCTGACAATTGTAGAGTCTGCTAAGGAGTGGAGAGCACAGTGCCTCTGAAGCCATCCCCTTGTGTATTAATGCCATGTATAATTGATAGGCACTGAAATGCTTTTGGCTTTTCCTTTAACTCTTCCTAGCTGAAAAAACTCATCTGGCAAGATGGAGAGGTCAAATGGGGAGGAACATTTCCTTCATTAAAATAATAACCCATGCACGTATTTTATCCAGGTCCAGTGTAGCCCAAAGCCTTTCCATTTTAATGATGTTTTGAAACAGAGAGAAACCTTTATGGCCTCTGAGGGGAGGGATGGAGAGGAGAGCAACTAACAGAATCAAAGAGGCAGAGGATGCCCAAGTCAACTGGTTTTCTAACTAATTGCAGAGAGGCAGATATAAAACAAAGCTCTTGAAACCTTATTTACCTTAAAATGCACTAAAACTTACACAGAAGAGTGGTATCTGAGCAACAGAGCCAACTGACCCTGGCTGTGGCAGGCTATGTCACCTGGCTGTGCTTTAATAGATGATGTAAAGTAAGCTTAAGTGTTACCCTTTTGTGTAGTTTGGCCTCTAGTGTACTTGCCTCTTCTCTGCTCTCTGTTTATACCATACAAACTTAGTACCATCAAGAAATCTGTCCCTCCATCAAATCTACCTGGCCAACAGGTCGGAAAGTTGAGAGAGGACTGACAGCCAGACCACAGAAAACACACTTGATTATCACTCATTTTCTTTGGAAATCAGGCTGAAAACAAATAATGAAGACCAGAGGATATCATTTGCTTGACGAAGTCAGGGTTTGAACTATGTACAAGCATAAAAACCAGCCCTCTAATAACATCTTTTCTCTTTAATAACTGTGTTAAAGTGTTTCAGGTGAAGATCTTGGATCATTCCCAAACCCTTCATAAACTACATGTGTGTGATACTTTGGTGGCAACTGAGGAACAAGGTAGGAGAGTGTGTCTGATTTGGAGCACATGGAGAGTAACTTCCACTCCAAGTAAGGAACTTGTCTTCAGGCACCAGGAACAACCCAGTCATTGTACTGGATCAGGCCAGTAATACAGTTTTCTGTCTTGACTGTGCCTTTTCAGTTAAGCTAGGGAAGATGAAGATACAGTATAAGAGTTATGTGCTAACTAAAGAAGCTGAAATGGGTTCTGCTGATGAGCATATTGGTCTGTAAAATAGAAATCACTAGTAGAATGTGTCAGGAATTAATTTCAGAATTGAGCAGCTTTTTTTAGTATGTGTTTGTTTGGGTTTTTTTTGGTTTTTTGGTTTTGGTTTGTTTTTTTTTTTTTTTTACCAAAACCACAACATAAAAGTGCTGTACTGACAGTGTGAGGTTGGAAAGTGCTGTTAAAAGGGATGAGGATGACAACATCACATAAAAAGAACTACATGACCTGGTGGACAGCAGTAAAATTGCTTGGGATAGGAGTCAATAATACAAAATTTAAGATCATGTTCTTTGAGACTAATAGGAATTTCCGGTAGAATTTTGAGCTCATGAGCTGGAAACAATCGAAGAGGAAAAGGATGTGAATATGCTAGCTGATCACAGGATAACTATGTCATTTATGTGACATGGCTGTGGACAGGGAAATGAAAATCACAGTGAAGTTTATTCATAAATCCAAACCAGTTAACAGTGGTTCTCAAGCATGAAAACGTAATATTTGCTTCACGGTTTTTATCCTATCTAATACAGAACTGAATGTTCTGATTAGTTATGTGTCTAAGCCTTCTTTTCTAACCTTATTAGGTTCTTCAACTCCATGATACCTTCTGGTACTCTACTCAAGCTAATCAGCCCTGAGATTTAAAAATTATTTTGTATTAATCTATTAATTTAATTTACCCCCACCTCGTGAGCAAAGCTCCTGAGCTACCTCAGTTTGAGCTCCATCACAGGAGTTAGAGGTTGTATAAAAGAAAATGAATACATTTTCTTTGTACTTCCATATGATGAGGATCTTATGCTGCTCTGGTTTCCTTGCAACTTGAACGCACTACTGTGTCTTAAGCAATTAATCACTACAAAGCATTTAAGAGGATAGTAATCTAAGACTTGAATTATGTTAGTATTAAAAAAAAAAAAAAGGTAACTGAATGAACTGAGGCTTAACTTTGTACCATGCTGTTTGATGAGAGAATCGTTGATACAGGCATGGTGCAGAGATTCTGATTTGATTTTATTTGAAGGCTTAGGCAAGAAAAAAGGTGGTTTTTTCGGAGCAATGGATAGGGTTAACTTATGATGGTTTTTCCTGAGCATCATAACAGGCTTCTTCCCTCATCATTCTGCTTCTGCAGGATGAACTGGGTGTGGGGATGACCTCCCCAGGTAGCTCCTGTTTGGGAGAGGCTACAGCCATTCATAGAGCCCATTTATTTTCTGGAAGAGTGGATGAAACATAAAGCTTTCTGCCCTTTTCCTCCCTGGGAGCAGGAGTAGAGCAGAGGAATGTGAGTTCTCACAGCTTCTTCCCTGCAGTTAGTTCAAAGAGCATTTTTTGTATCATAAGATATCAGGGTGAAATTGAGGATTAGATGGTGACTGTAGGGGTAGCACAGCACACTGGAAGTAGGTGTTTGTTAGTCACATCAGCCCAGGAATAGCCAAAGGAAGCACTAAAGGTCTGACATAAATTTTCAAGTCCCAGACACTTCCTCTGCTTTTAATTGGCTTCCAGGAGTAAATTTCCTCTCCTGCACACTAAAGTGAGGAATGTGCAGGACAAAGATACCCCACTGCTTGTTTTGTATTCTTCCTTCCATCTGCTTCAGATAGCAATAAACAACTCTGCTGCCTGGAGTCAAGAGCTAAGTCTTTTAAGTTGGAAAAGAACTAAGCTAAGCAGCATTCAACTGGGCTGATCTGAAATCAGTCTTTGCATGTTAGGCTAAGCTTTACAGACACATCAGATGGGTTACAAATTTCCACCACTGCCTGATTAGGTTCTACCAAGAGGGCCCTGAAGCCTCTTGCTTTACAGAACAAGGTGACTTACAGAAAGGCAGATACCTCACTTGAGTTTTCTCAGGTAGGAACCGAGCTGTTTAGATGTCCCTGATGTGGCCAGGGCAGAGTAACACCAGAGGCGTGAAAACTGACAGTTGTAATCAGAGCATTGCAGGAGCTTTGGAATAAAAATTTGAGGAACACTGGTTTGGTGGCTCTTTGCTGGCTGACCCAGCTGCTCCTTTCCAGCAGCTCCCAGGCAATGAGATCGATGGCTAGATTAGCAGAGTTTTGCTGGCTGCCACTCCAATATAAAAGAAGTTGCCACTGCCACCGATGCAGAACAATCTACATGACAGCCCCCTAAACCGGAACCAAGTAAATGCAGTGGGCAGTGCTCCTGCTAAAGAAAGAAGGGAATACTGAAGAGTGGCTAGAGAAGTATTTGCTGTAGCAGGACTGGGATTGGACTTGTCAAATGTGGATATATTGGAGAAGGAAAAATGCTGTAGCCTTGCAACCAATGATCAGTCCTGAAAGGCTTATGCAGCAACCTGAGGATGGTTGTTCTCTCCACCTGGGGACAGAGTTGCAGTTCCTGTCTTGTTGATGGTATATATGAGTGAATAGGACCGAGATAAAGTCAGGCATGATAAAGGCAGGCAGCTTGAGACACAGGACTTGTCAGGAAATTCTGGGTTCTTTGGCAAGCAGATTGACAACTGCTAGAGTTGGAAATGGCACAAAACTGCTTTTTACCCTGAATCCTGTTGGAAGGCTGTTGCAGAACCATTCTGGGATGGTGATTTACACAGCTTAGAACCTTAAAGATGAGGGCATGCTGATGTGACAGGCAAAGTTGTGACCATTGCTACACAGGACAAGCATGCATTAAAATTCACAACCCTGATCAGAAGAATTGGTAATCTATAAAGAAGAATGACAAAAGATGAGAAGATATGGCATGTAGTCACAAGCTTGCATAATACTGTTATGGGGAGGTGCTGCTCCTTGTATACATAATATTTATGTATTAATAGATTATGGTAATAAATTATATGACTGACTTCCTATAAGTGTCACAGCAGAGATGGGCCTTGAGGAGAGCCAGGAAGGGAAAGAAGGTCAAGCCTGAACAAATACACCATGGACAAAATCTTCTCAAAGGAATTGGGTCCACCAAGGTGCTATGGGGAAGAGTATGGAAACAAAAGGGGATGAGAGACATCACCAGTAGAACAGAGATGGAGGGAGCTTGGAAAGGGAAATAGCTTTGTCTGTGAGGTCAAAAAGCCTGATGTGGCTGCACTGCAACTGGGAGAGTGAGCAAAGGAATTCAGAGTGGGAAAGGCAGGGACAGCATAAGGAGCCCTGAGATGAGAAATGTGATGGGAGAACTGGGTACACAGGACAAAGCCAAGGAGAAGCAGATGGTGCTATCCAGCCTATGAGCCTCAGGGGGATGGCGTGTCAAGAATTTTGGAGACTGGGGAGAATGGAGTGGTTTTTGAAGTAAAGATCATGGCATTAGCTATTGCCTATGGATAGTAACAGATGAGCCCTGGCACATCAAGCTATGATGGCTGAAGATCATTGCTTCCAGCTGTCACTTCTGCCATGGGTTATCACAGACAGTAAATGTGTCTGTGCCTAATTCATTTTCATGAATTGTCTTAGTATTGTTTCTAGCAGTGTCCTAAGCTAGCAGTGTCCTAAGCTCCAAATAGGTGGTATACTGAGACGGATTGCTCCAGCCCCACCTTCAATGGCTGCCAATGCTTGTGTACAAGCAAATTGCCAATTGCTGCAATGGCAAGCATATAACACAGGGCAAGCTACAGTGTCCTACTGTAACTTGTCCCACAAATTAAGTGAGTGTGCCCCAGCAGCAGCTACCCTCAGCAATCCCCAACTCCAGTAAAGCTTCCAGAAACTGCACTGACTCTACAACCTCTGTTAAAGAGAACAAAATAGTAATGCTCCATGCCACCACAAGATTTACCTGCATTCATCGATCAATGTCCTAAGCTTACTGTTTCCTATCCAAGATGCAGCGCAGGAACAAATAAAGATTCCTGAGCAGCCATTAGTAACAACTTTCTAGCTATTGGTATTTAATATTGGCTCTTTTTCAAAGCATTTTTAACCCTCAGTATTAGTCACTGGTATGGTTTCCTGAGTAAGCTAAAAACAAGATTAATAAACAATTGTCTTCCTTCTATACCTGTTTTTCATTCATGAAGTGAGAGAACAAAGGAGAAAATAAGTAGCCAGTAAATTTTTTTAAAACTTCTTTCTTAGTTTCTTCCTTTCTTCATTTTGATGCCTTGATTTCATAGTCCTTTATATGTTATTTTCTGTGAGATAGCACACTGTCAAGGAGAAACTGGGAACTGGCAACATTTAGACCTCCCCCCCCGTTTGTTTTTTTTTTATTACTGTTGACTTTTACTATTCATTTCCTTACAGCAACCTGCTTTATCGGGTGTGCCTTAGATCTCATCAGAAAATCCTAATGTGAAAATTTCTGGTGACCGTCCATTCTTGAAAGTGTCACTTACATAGCTCAGAGGACACCAGTGAGGAACTGGGGATGTGCTACTTGAAATGACAAGCATTTCTACAAGAAAGGCTGGAGAAACAGTTCTGGAGTTGGGTTAGAAATTTCTAGGTCTGAAGTGAACAGGAGGAAGAAAAGGATGTTCCATTTGCTGAACCATGAAGAGGTGGCCCAGCTCCCAGGAAAGGAGATAACCATGAAACTCATAGGTGTGTTTAGCAGCAGACTGGGAACCAGCTTTGATTTTGACAATAGATTTTACTGAACCAGTTGAATAATCGTCAGCACAGCACTGATGGAAACCTGTGGAGGTGTGAGAGGCTATGACTCATTGCAGGACTTTTGCTGGAGGAAACTCCAGGACAGCATTTCAGAAGAGGACAGAGTAAAGCTGGCAGGACATGCTACTACACAACTCTCAGAAAGCATATCAGTGTTCTCAGTGCGGAGGAGAACCAGTATTCTTTAGGTAAACAAATTAACCACCACTCTGCTTTTGAAGAAGCTTTTTGATTGTTGACATCTCCTGCTCCATCTCCCACAGTGAGCTGTAGCTAGACTTGGATGGCTCCCAGCTCACCAAGACAGTAGCTCCTTGGGGCAGTCTGGCAAGGGGTTCTATACCTTCCCAATAATCTTTCTTTCCGTCAAATGGTGATGAGGTCATTTAGACAGGCTTCTCCTCACACAAAGGGAAATAAACATGTGGTAGGAATCTTTTCAAAAAAACCTCTACTAGAACCTGAAGTTTTGAAAAAATAGTGACATATATAGAGGAAAATGCAAGAGATGCTGTCAGACATCTATCACTCAAACCAAGTTCGGAGACCATAGTCATCTGTGTTTATTCTCTCCTGCAGTTGCACCTACCTGTAAAACAAGATACTCCCATGTGCTCTGACTGGGTAGACGTATCTAAACCAAGAGTGTTGGCAAAATCCCACCTCAGTCAGTGAAAGTGCAGACCACATCCTGCTCTGTTTGCTGCTGTCTTTCCCATTGCATGGCATCCTTACAGAGGGTGGTTTTTGTTGATGCAGCACATAAAAAAAAGCTTTGCATCAAGCAACAATCCGAGACTGCTTTAACACCCACAGCACCATGTGTCCTGGTAGAGTCTGTACTTGTTAATGACTATATACTGGGGTGGGATTTTAGCAGAGGCTCCTTGTGAGGAGTCATAGTGGGTGGTCAGTGGAGACAAGTTTTACCAGCTTTTCTCACGTTTAGTTATATTTTTACTTGGATTAAGTATTGTAAGTATTTTTACTTGGACTTCTCAGTGGGGCTACTCACTGATGTCTGTGCAACTGGTGATGGTTGAGAGTAGCACCCACAGCCCTGTCTGGAGCCTGAGGGTCCTGGGAGGTTCCTACACTGCTGGAGGTCTCATGTTTTGTGAGATTGTCACTATGACCTTTGCATAGTCATGAATAATACTAATTCACATTTCTGTCAGTGTAGAAGGCCAAACCTCAACATCCAGGCTGAGATATACGCCGGATGGCTATGTTTTATAATACTCTGCGCAGGTATGTGTGTCCTCCTGGCAAGACTCCCATACTAAACTAAACATACTTGAACAACTATATAAATGCATTACGCTTTATTTACATTCATGTAATTAACAAAGCCTTCCTGCACTCTGAAGCAGTCATAAATGTAGATGGATAAACTTGAGGTTTGAAGAATGAAAATACTTGGTGAAGAAAATACAATTGGATAGCACAGAGAGGGAGGACTAGAAATCCAGATCCCCCAGTGCCATTCCTTGTCCTCAGTTCTCTTTCTGGTTCCGTCTTTCCTGCCAGGATTAGCTGTAACATTTCTGTGTGCTTAGGGAAACCAGCAAAGGTTTGCTTATCACACTGCAACATTCCCTCACCAGAACAGCTTAAAACTATGCTTACCCTTAGCATTTTGCTCCTTTGGAACAATTAGGACTTGTTTCTCTCTGCAGAGCAGACAGACCTTTTGATCCTGTAAACTTTTAGGCAGTAATGCTGGGATACAATGATTGTTGCATTTAATGAGAGTAATGGTTGCATTTGTAGTAGGTAGATGGTCCCTACCTGCATGCAGTATATTAAGCATGTAACCACCTTCTATGTCAAAGATGCTTTAGGAGTGGAAAGAAGACCAAGACCTGAGGGATAATTGTCCAGTTTGCTTTTCCGTGGGCATTTTCCATACATTCATCTTTTTTTAAAAGAACACAAACCACTGACTTGAGGGGAACTCGGTTGAACACATCATCAGGATGAGATTGTGGTCCCTGTTCTTTATTTTTCAATAGCGCTGAGAGAGGCAAAAAGAGGTCAAGTGACTTCCTCAAGGTCAGAGACCGTCAGTGAGTCATAAAGGAAGGACTGTTTGCCTTACAGTCCTGCATTTGTTCCACGAGGCTCTCTGCTGTTGGTAGGCTTTTTCTTTGCCTACCCCAGCAATTTCTAGGAGCCTTCACCATGCTGCTGCTTTTGCATTTGGTGACATTTATCAAAAAGACTTGTGGTAAAAGGAAGGGGTATTGGCAGGTCTGTGTAAGAACTGGATTTGACAGATGTGAGGGGAGGTCCCTTTAAGGCAAAACTTTTGTAGCTAAAATTGAAACCTAGCTAGTAGCTTAGTGAAAGAAATGCAAGCAGCACTGCCAATGGCAAGTGGTGAAAATCCGAGGCTGATTTAAAATACACAAAGAAGCCCACAAGAATGTAAAACCCAGCGGATTTGGGACTTTTGAAAGAGGCTAAATAGTTTAGGTTGTGGGAGTGCCACACAGCTCCGCAACAGGGAACTTTAGAAAACACACCAAGTATTGTGGGGCTCTGATCAAACATAAGAGCTGGCCACTGCACTTCACACTGTGAGAATTGTCTGTTGAAGGTGCTCTACAGAACAGGCAGAGCTATACAAGCATCTGTGTGCATGTTTGTGCCTAAATTTACATTTTGCAAGGCAACAGGCACTGACAACCGTTTAGTGTTTGCCCACATATTCTTACTCATGTAATCAGCCAGATTAAAAAAAAAAAACTAACCAACCCCAACCTTCATCCATGAGATTGCCCCAAATTCCCTTTGGGCGTATATTTCTCACCTGCTTATTTGGCTAAGTGAGTATTTATCTCTGGCTGATGCTCTCTTCTGACTGGTATTCTGCATCTAAAAAAGTTACTGTGTGTTCCTGCATCTATATTTGTGATGCACAACTTCTCTGACAGGTGGATGTCTGGTGGCCACATGAAAAATGACAGTGCAAAAGCAAGGTGGCCTTCTTAAATGCTAAGCTTGGAGAGTAAGCGGAGGCGCTAAAAGAAGTTGGTGATAGGGACACTCAGATGACAGCTGCTAATGCTACCAGGTATACATCAGAGCTAAGTGAAAAACTGCCTTCTCTAGATACTGCTGTTATACTTTCTGCACTATGCAGATTTATTTATCTTAAAAACAGCTCTAGACACTCATTCAGTGCTCAGAGTCAAAACTCCTCCCTGTGTTAAATAACACTGACTTCAATTCCAACAGCCTGTGCTGGTGCCTCTGCTAGAGCCAACTACATAAAGAAACCGGTGGCTTATGCTGCACCACACTTAGAAAATAATGTCCTGCTGCTGCACCCCTTGAAGTTGCTATTAGAAAGGTATACTAATTATTATGACAGTTCTGGGGAAAGTCCCTCCCCTGTTTTCCCGTCAGACGTTAATTCACAGATCCTCCTGCTAGAATGGGAGCTCTGAGACCGGGCTAAGAGTAGCAACACTGCAATTCCAGTTTAACTGCACACTCACTTCTCCAACATATGCAGGGCATTTCTTTAAAATTGCCTGCAGACAGCCCAGCAGAGACACATGAGGCTATGCATTTCCGAGACAAATGCTGCTCTGTGCATGCCATCTACCGAAACCATGTGACAATCGGCTGTGCAAAACGACATCTTGACCTGCTGTGAGGTTATCCCAGGAAAAGCACTGCTTGCAGCTCCAGGGTTAATTATACTCATCCCCTCCTGTGTTCACACTGGTTAAATTTAGGAAAAAATCTGTTCAAATCTAGGTTAAAGATGGAGCACGTGTCTCACACTGCTCCTGCTGACAAGATCAAGTACAACCAACAATTAAAAAAAAATCCCTGCAAAACCCCACAAAAGTAAATAAATGAGCTGGGCAATGACCGTTAGGCAGGACACCTCTGTCAGCAGGAGTGGACACATTTCTAGCAAGTGGAACTTGGCAGAAAGTGCCACAGAAACAAACCCCATCCCTCCCTCCTACTTCATTTACCCTCTACCTGCCACATCCAATTTGCATCTAGCACAGATATTTCCTGAGTACTTTTTCAAGCCCAGGGACTCACCAAGCTATATTGTTCAGAGTAATACAGGCTCGTGGACTAACCCTGATAATCTCAATGATCATTGCCAAATACAATGGATTTTAATAAACCTGTGAATAGAAATTTGGAGAGAGGCAAAATGACAGCTGTGCAATTATGGTATCACTCTGGAATCTAACCTGCCTCTCCCTCTATGTGATTTCAACAGGCTTTCAAAGGAAGAGTATTTGAAAATATGATTAAAGGGGGCTAAATTGTGACCCCCATTACATCCCAAAAGGCATATCAAGTATAACAGATGGACATGGATTTAAGACAGGACAAGATTCTGGCTTGGTGTTTCAAGCCGTTTGCTTTATTCTGCATCTCTTGTAGCACTAGACAACAGGAAACAAAGCTAACCGACTCTGTCTGGTAAGCCAAAAGCCAAGCGATGGTGACAGCTGACCCACTAAGGTCCTGTTATTCGCCATTTTCCCCCCAAGAATATAAAGGATAACGGGTGACTCTTTATCCTTCTGGAAAACAGCAGAGCTTTATTAATCTTGTTGTTTTGTGCACCTTGTTCAGATCATGCTCACTTCCCTGTATGTACCTGGGCAATAGTTTTTGTTTTAGAGATGCTTTCAGGCTTGGAAAGAAAAAAATCCATGCCCTGCTAGGGACCAAAAATAACCTCAGATCCTGCAGTTCTCACTTGGGTAAAGCTCCTTGAAGTCAAGTTCTGCTTGACTGTTCTCCTTCTCTAAAGACTTCAGAATCTACTACAAAGTAGTTGCCCCCCCCCCTCCCCTCCATATTCCTGCAGAGCTTCCAAAGAGATGGCAGGGAGCAAAAGGGAGTGAGTGACAATCAAATGTCGACTGACCACAGTGGTGACGGGCGGTTAGTGAAAAGCCAGTACTGTATTTGCTTTCAACTTTCATTGCTAAGAGGCCAAAAGGAGCTCTTTTTATGTCTAGTAGTATTCGGAGCTATTGCAGCAGTGCCCAAATCCTTCCCTTCCATCAAGTGTGGTAGAAGGAGTCTCTCATTCTCTCTCTGTAATGCTGGTAATTACAAGGCACCAGATCGGGAGCTGTGGTAAAGGGACTGAAGGACACCTGGGGCTGAGGGAAGAGGGCAGCACGCAGTCTTGGCCAGCTCGCCAGCCACAATTCCTGTAAGTCTGAGCATCCCCCGTACGTGCCGCTGCCTTCTCACCTGTCTCCCGGGCGAAGAGGACGCCGGGATTAACCCGCGGCGGCTGGAGCAGCCCCGGGGAAGAGCCCGGGGGCTGCGGCCGAGCCCCGGAGCAAGAAACGGCCGGGCCCTGCGCCCTGTCCCCGGCGATACCCAAGGCAGGCGGGCACCGAGCCGCGCACCGGCAGCGCTTCTGTGCCAAACCTTGGAAGAGACATGAAAAATGGATGACAACGGAAGGAAAGGGGATGAAGCGGGCAAGAGCAGCGCGGCAGCGCTGTGCTGCGGAGGGGAAGGAAGGTGTGCGCGGCAAAGGTGGTGATGGTGGTGGTGATGGTGATGGTGGGGACCCCGCCGCCCCGCCGCCCCGCTGACCTGCCAGGCTGTTGTAGCAGTCAACCTCGATGGCTTCCACCGCCTGCCGCTGCTCCTCGCTGAGCCCGGCGGCGGCGGCG
>VZRU01016168.1:33213-69855 GCA_013398155.1 Pedionomus torquatus | reverse complement strand
CCATCCCCCGGTACAGTCAGGTCTTATCACTGCGAGATGGAACAGCTCCGCACAATGTGCTGTTAATTTCAGAGCCCAGCTAACTAGGAGAGGCCTAGCTAAGAAAGCAAAACTGTAAAACAGAAAATTGGTTCATTTTACCTCAAACCAGGACAACATATTTATCATTACTTGCCCATTACCTACATAACTAACACCAGCACCACTGGGTTGAACTCACAAGTATGGCTGTGACTTTCATTCAGTTCCATGGTAACATGTAGACATGCATCAAATGTGCATGTAACTACCTCTAAGCTTGAAAAAAACCATCTCCCTCTCTCAGTTGTGTGGCTCAATCTCTGTTTATGAGATTAAAAATGAAGCGTGGGAGCAAATGGGGACGCTTGTGCTCCTAATTTCTTGCTTTGTGTGACAGCCAGATAGTGCGAGGCACAGCTATCCCCAGCCCCTCTTACAGCTGAACTGCAAGAGGAAAACTGTGAGCGCTAATTTTACAGAGCAAGCAGACCTGCTAGAGAAGCAACTGTCTTTTTAATATCTGCTCCAGTGACGTTGAGTTAAGATCTCACAATGAGCAGAGCTGCCTGGAAAGTTCCTGGTTTGGCAACGTCTTTGAAAACCAGGGTTTACATGAATTGTCTCACATGTGGCATCCATTTTTATGGTCTTACGTCATGGGGCAATCTTTGCAATGGTGAAGATTCAGTGCCTACCGACTTGGTTGTACCTGGTGGCCTCTGGGAAAGCTCTTGCAGTTCTAAGTGTACCTGACTGGGCTGATTTCAAAAGAAAAGTTTCTACTGTATTCAGGCCTGGTCTCAAAAGTCCCTGCAAGTTGTAGATGGTGATCAGAGTGGCCTCCAAGGAGAAACAGGCCGTTTCAGGAAGTGTGGCTGATGATGCACTAAATGGTACCCTCCCCTAAGAGAGTACTTAACCACTCTGTCAGCAGACTGGCAGGCCCTGCAGCTCAGTTAGCTTTGCTATCTTCAGAAGAGAGGTGAGATGAAGGTGTTTTATGCTCCTGACCTTTAACATGCCTGTGCTGTTATTGAATTTGAAGTGTAAGCTGCAGAACCTGGGTCAAATTTCAGTGTAAATGCATTCCCACTTGCTTTTCCAGTTGGATATAGTTATTCTGCTTGCTTTTCTCTCTCTCCTAATGTGCTGAGGGTGCTTCAGTGCACAGCTAAGCAGATGGCTCGCTTCATCCTAGAGACAGATCCATTTCCGAGCATGGGGATTCTTGTATCCAAAGCAGTGCTTGAGTGAAAGCTCTTGAGTGAAAGCTGCAGTGGGAACTGGAAATCTTTAAGGTCATTTGCCATGTGCATGGGGGTGATCTGCTCACAAGGAAGCAGAAAAGGAGAGAAAAGCTCTACAAGAGGAATGCTTCTTGCTGCATCCTCAAAAGCCATCATCCTGCAGCATGTGGGGTTTTCCTGAGGACACACAATCCCAGATTTGCTAGAAACAAATTTGTGAGGTCTGGTGAGCGCAAAGCCCCAGGCAGCATGGTCAGAGGGTTACCATCTGTGCATGATCCTAGTAGCATTAGGCCTGCAGTTCACATGTGAGTTCTTGGCTTTCTTCTTTTGTTGCCTAAATGGTTCTGTTCCCCATCCAGGCAGCTTTCCAGGCCAGACCTCATCTCCCAGGATGCTGCAGTGATGGAAGGTGGCCAGTACAGTGTGGTATCAGTATAATTCTGTGTATACTGGGAGCTTAAGTGAACCGTAAGTAGGGAAACATCATTGCTTCATCCTGCAAAGAGAAGAGACATTCTAATGGACCTTGATCTATGAAAGCCTTTAAAAGTCATTTAGAGGAGCCACGTGATATTGCAGAGGTAAGGTCCCAAGTGTGGTTGTGTAGAGATTAGTACCATCACTATTTAATCACAGCTGACTGAGGATTTCACTGCAGAAACTTAGTATTTATTTAGTGGATCTTGCAACACACTGTTGCTGCCTTGTTACAGTGTTTTAAACGGTTTTTCTTTCCCCCTAAGTTGTTGGTCACAGCCTGAATTAGCAGCATCACCCCGAGGAGAGTCCGAAGAGCAGACTTTATGGCCCTACTTGTTTGTGCACAGCTGTCACAATAATTTTTTAGCCTTGAGCAGGAATGTCCTAGCAGCTCAGGAAAGGAAGGCTTCCTGGTGTTGAGGAGATTTTGACTGCTGTCTTGGCATTTGAGATTTCTCTAGTGTTTTGAGATTTTGCCTTGTTGCTACCTGCCTTGGGCCTTTTCTGTGCCTTTTCTATGATTCACTTCTGCATTTTGTGAGACAGTGAAATGATCCTTGGCCTGGTGGCTTGGCTCCTGAGTATCATTGTCAGGCAATATGTGAAGATATTTCAAGAAGTGTCCTTTTCAAATGCAAAAATGTAAGTTCTGCATATGTATAGACATGGGTTTATGTATACACAAAGCAGTTGTAGTCCTTAGGTAAATTGGCAGCAAAGGGAATACAGCCCAAAGGCCTTGGTTCCGAAAATAAATGATTGCCATTATAAAGTATTATGTTTCACATTACTCTATATGTATTTGTGCTATTTCTAAATTAGGGGGCATTACAAAGATTTTAAAAATGCAGGCAATTTTGCTCTGGAGTTGTACAAGTTTGTATAAATTGTGTAGCTTCAATACAGTGCTTCCAAATTTTTTAAAACAGTGGTCTATATTCATCTTCCTCTTTCCCTACCCTGTGCTTCCCTTAGAGGATCAGAGCATGAAATTCATTAAAAAGTATAGCACTTGTCAGAAAACTGTGGGAACTTGATGCTTTGAGCTTCTGAAGCAGGGAATTCCTTTGTCGTGGACTGCAGCTATGAGCTTCTTGTCTTGATATATTAATAATGTGTTTTCTTCTTCTTAATGTCTTATTTTAAAACTTTAGTATATACAATATATAATATTTGCTAAAAGCAGAGATGTAGTCCTAATTAATGTTGGATATGAAGACTGGAAGTAATTTTTTATTCCAACTCAATGTTTCTTTAAAATGCTGTGTGTTTTCAAGGCAGATAGGTAGGGAAAGGAGAGAATATATTTCTGGCATTCAAATCTCTGGATTTGAAAAATAGAGAATTGATGGTCTAGAGAGCATCAGGTTCATGCACCAGGCAAGGAGCAGAACAGGAGCTTTGAAGTCAGAAGTAGTGAGAATATGAAAGGATGAAGACGGAGAGGAAAAGGAAAAGATCAAGTAACAGTATGATGTGGATGAAGAAGAAAATGTAAAATACTACATAAAACCAGTACCTTTTCACTTCAGTGAAGAAGCAATGAACTTTCAAAGATAGAGCTGGGGGCTGGAAAACCTGTACGAATCAGGATTTCTACAGCAAGGACAAAGAGAGGCCACAGCACCACAGGAGTGGGGAAGCAAAGCTGAATGTCAATGGAAGTGAAAAGTCCATCTTGAGGCATAAACAGGCAAAATATGCAACCCCCTTTTATCTGTCATCACCCTACAGGTAGCTTTTGTTATCCAGATTCTCTGGAGAAGCTGATTTAATCCTAAATATTTTTTTAAATGTCCAGCCTTTTTTAAGAAATCCCTGTGACAGGAATGGCAAGTGGAATTTGGCTGAGCCATGACTCACTGTTTTCTTCAGACAGATCTGTGAAATGCCACACATCAGTTGTTTTCCAGATTGTATCAGAAATTAATCGTAGTCAAGACTCCAAAGGTGTGGATCTCTACCAATAAAAAAAAGTATGGACTATTCCCAAATAAGTAACTAAACTTACCAAGATGGGTGCAGTAGAGGAAGGTGATTAAGGAGAAAACTCAATTTCAAAACAGAGACAAATACTTGCAGGCTTAATCTGGTCCAGTTGAAGTCAGTAAGGCACCCCTTCTACAAAAGACAGATTTGCAGAATCCCTGTTGCATAAATTCAGAGATCTGTGCATACACCAGTGAAATGTGTGAGCCTGTGGGACGGACTTTCTGAGAGCTAGTTGGCAAATCTGCCAAATCAACAGCAGATAACAGACTTTGCAGCTCTCTAGGAGTTTCTTGTGCCCAGGTATGTGCAGCGTTATCTGAAACCAGGCTTTTCTTGCCCTCATTATTCTCATAGTTTATGTTAACCGAATCTACACTGGCTGAACAGAAAGAAAATGGACACTTTTTCTCTAAACTGAAAATATCTGTATTAATATAGATTTATGAAATTACTCATTTACTCTTCCTCTGTTTGCCTCTCTGATTGCATCTCCTGTCAATTACAGACTGACTTCACTATCCAGATTTCATTTAATTCTTAGTCCATGTGTTTTCAATTAAGGATGGTTTGCTCATGAGGATCAGCCTAGAAAAATCTCTCCTTGGGCAGTTGCTTTGTTTTATGGAGTTGCACACTTATTTGGCTGTTTTCGTCACAGTGCTAGGCTTAGAAATATCAGTACTGAAAAATGCAGAGCAGTCAGAGGAATAAGCTACGCTTGACCTTATTAGCAAGATTGCTCATTCTGTACTGGGAGGCTTTGGGGGTGGTAGGAATGGTGCCAGTCTGCTGGGAGTAATGGGGTATGTTGCAATTGTTCTTGTGTTGTTTACTTGCTAACCTGTTTAGTATTTGGTTTAGATTATTGATGGTTCTTTTTTATTTGTGTTTAAGAGGTCTTCCTACAGTAACTCACATATATGTCTTACATTCTAAATGTGAAGGCCTCCAAGCAAACCACACGTTTTACTCAGATTATTCTTAGGTGATGCCCTCTGCAGGTAGGTGCCCAAGAGAAGAAAAGACACCACCATAAACCCATCAGCTGATGACACAAAATGGGTGACCACATGCTCCTGAGCAGCCCAGAGCTGCTTCCAGAGACACCTGGGGCATGTCAGGGAATTGACCTATGGGAGTGTGATCCAGGGCAGGTGACAGGGGCCCGAGGTTACAGTCCAACACCTTTGTGCATCGCAGGCAAATTACCTTCCCACCTCCCTCCCCTGGGTCTCTCCCACTTCTCCCAGCAGACCCAGCCCCTCTGACATGTCCCGCAGCACCACCTGCTGGGATGGGGATTCTCAGCTGCATCTCTCGCAGAGGGTTGGCGATCAGGGCCAGGACCAGTGTATGTAGGAAGCCACTTTATCAATGTATCATGTGGTTTTACCATTTTCCCAGAGAGGGAGGGAATCAAGAAACGACAGGCATGGACAAAGTGGTTTTAGCATTTTCCTAGTGAGTGAAGGAATGAAGAGGCAACAGGCATGGACAAAGTACTTAGAAACTTGCTTTGAAATATTTACCATAAGCATTAAGAGTGCATTAAAATTAGGATGGATGCTGAAATGAGATATTTGAGCTGGACTGAGGATACAGAAGTTGATATAGCATCACTTAGTGTCATACTCACACCACAAATCAGATTACTGTGTAACACAGTATTCCATAAATTGAAGGCAGGCAGGTCATTCTTATATTGCAGCAAATATTTTACTATAAAAAGGTTGATTTGCATGGACAGACCAGATAAGCAGCAACAACTCTGTAGCTTCATAGATTATTTTCTTCTTCTGTTTGAGAGGCGATATTCTGACATACCCTTGCAATCATAAGTCCAGTGTTTATCTGCTCAGCTGACTGAGATCTTGGGGCTACAGAAGTAAGAAATATAGCTCCTAGAAAGGTCTAGATTCTGGTTGTCATTGAGGCAAGCTGTTGCATTGAAAATTGATATGGGAGATGACACAGTTAGTATCTGGAAAACAAATGCCGTATGTGGTCACTTCCACTCCATCAGCACAGAAATGTAGTCAGGCTTAGAAAAGTAGTTCTCACAAATGGAAAAGTCAGCATCTCCTGACCTGAGGGGTCTGAGATCTTTGGGATGACATTCAAGGTCTTACAATATTTCATGTATTCTACATTTTTCCCACAGGCAGACTTGAAGGGATTTTTAAATGTGATAAATAGTGACTATAAAATGTAGGTAGGCATACAAATTTTAACAAATGAAAATCATATATAGAGAGAAATGTGTGATGAATACAGCTTTCCATGTCCACTTCTGTAAATGCTCAAAGACAGAGGAGATGTTTGATCTGCCATAAAAGCCTCTGGATGAGAAAGTAGAAAATCTATGAGGAATACAAAAATTCAGACTACAGCTTTTGTATCCTTGATACTTACTGACATAGTTTGAAATGACCGGTTATTCTGCCCAGGATGGAGTCCAGGGTTTTATCTGAAGAGCTAGTAAATCAGAAGCCATGAAATGTTCCTCTCTGCTCACCTTTCCCTTTTAGGAAGGAACAAACATCCTGCATTGCATAGATGGATACTATGGATAGAAAAGATACTCCAGTCAATGTGGAACTTAAGTTGGAAGGATATTGCTTTCGCTACAGCTCTGACAGTGGATTTACAAAGGCAAGGAAACTATTATTCCTCAAGCTTCCTTAAATCCAAATCTTGTTATAACTTGGAATTAAAAAAAAATATTAAAAATTAACATGATTTGGTAAAGCAGCAGAGACTAAATAAGGGTTAATGATACATTTTGGGGCTGGTTGAACAAGACTGTATATCTTGGTAAGGCTCATGATATCCTTTGTCAGTACAGAGCCCAGGCTGATTATGTAAAGGCATTTTCTACTGGGCAGAAATGCAGTTTCTTACAGACACTTTGCTGCTGATTTGCCCCATAATGGAGAAAGCCTGCCCTGGAGAAACAGCCCTATTGATGGATGGTGCTCATTGCCCTGCCTTACCTTCTCTTCACTGAGACAACAGTCTACACTTCATGGTGGTGAATCAAGCTATGAAGGTCAGTCATGTGTTGTATTGCTGATGGTAAATGTTAATTTTTGACAGATTTGTAGGACATCTAGTTTGTCTGTATTCGTTTTCTGATGTTCCTATTATCATTGTTTATCACTGGATCATGACAGCTTCTGCATCCCAGTGGAGCCCCACTGTGGTAAGTACTATAGAAACACAGGCCTGGGTTTCCTGTTTTGGCTTCATTCCAGTAGATCAGCTATATTCATATATCTCCTGCTTTGCTATCCTGAATTTTTTCTGTTCAACAAAGGAGGTATTTAAAGCATGGGGGAGAGGAGAGTGGGTCACAACTACAGGCTCTTTACGTTTCTGTGAAGTGCCATAGCAAGGCTAATCTCAGTCTCTGATGATGGAGAGTGTGCATCCAGCATGATGGTCTGATATTTTTCTGATACCCACAAGATCAACCTTGCTCCTTTGGGACCATACCGAAAGCAAAGGTGAGATACTCTGTATTTGGGGAGTAAACCCCATCATTTTTAATGCAACCTGTGAGAAGAATTTTGCTGCTCCTGCAGGAGAAAGGATGGATGTTCTTTAGAATGGGATTCCTCTGCAAATTGTAACTTGGAAATATTTGAGCAGATTTATGCACCTATTGTAGTTCCCAGAGCCCATGCTAAACATGGATTCACTAGCAGTTTCCTGCCTTGTAGAGGACCTTGTAACTTAGAGGCTACAGGGGAACAAGGTGAATCCTATAGTGGTGCTCTCTGCAGCGGCTTCTGAATGAAAATGAAGAGGAATGGACCCACACCTTCTCAGCCACAATCGTGGTGATCAAGTAAACCCGCTCTCTGAAAATAACATGTGCAGACTGAGCAGGCAAAAGCCCTGTGTGGCTGTTGAGCTGAAACACCTCCATAAACTCATGCCACCTATACCAAACTGGAGCTTTCCCCTGCTCAAAAGAATGTCCATTTACCTTGCAAATAACCTTCAATCAGTGTTGCCCAGCAGAGAAAGAACATTTTGCTATAGCTCATTTTTCACAGGCCCAGCAAATGCACCAAGTTTCCCACTTTAGGTTAGCTCAGTTGTTAGCATTAATTCTCTGACTCTGGGCCAGGAGATGAACAACCCATGCTGTGCAGAGATGGCTAGCCTAGGGTCAGTGCTTGGGTGACTTGTCTGCCATCAACATTGCATCGTGCAGAGGCACAGATGAAGATGGGACATAGCAGTCAGGGTGGAGATAATGTTTTTTATCACTACCTGTTGGGGGAAAACATGTAAAATTCCTGGGAAGGAAGCAGAGGTGTTAGGGTTACCAGGCAACCACCACTAGGAAAAAGTAATGTGAAAAGAGTGGTGGCAAAGAAGAGATCCAGTCAAGGACCTGCCTGGTCAAATAGGCGCCTGAGGCAGTGATGGAGTAAGCACACTAAGATTTTGTAGTAGGTGAGAAAATCTGTTTTAAGTAGAGAGTGCAGGAAAAAAAGAGGTATGTGGCTAAATGGAGAGAGCAGAGATGAAAATTCTTCACTGAAATTAAACAAACCCCTTTATTTTAAGGATTATAAGACATGGAGTTGTTCAAGCAGAAAGCTTACTGGAAGTTTCATTCACATTCTTCCACCGATGCTGCTTGTTGGATTTTGCAGGTCTCTCCAATCTTGAAACACAGAAACAAAGCATTTCCTTTCAGTTCCTGATCTGGTCAGCCCCTCCATGTTTTGTATCCTCCCACTGGGGAGCAGAGGGCTGGCTGCCAAACCAAAGCCCTGCTTTTTAATAGAAAATGCAGTAAAATAGGAAAGCAAATCCTGATTTCATTCATCAAATTTGAAAGACTCTTACTTTATTAAAACCTTCTTGCAGATCAGCCAAGTGCCTGACTAAGGACATAAAAATCAAGGACTTTGTAATTTGGCCATATTAGGGTTTATAATGTACAATAAAATTATGGCATTCAGGGCTTACTGAGAGGTATTCTACAAATGCTAAGTCTGTGGTGCTGTCTGGAGGCTGGAACCATTAGATTCTTAGGCTTGTGCAATACAGAGAAGGCATGAGGAAGCGATTGCTTTGCTTTTCTTTCCTTCCATCTCCTGGACAAGCCTTGGCTGTCAGTGGGCACTCACTACCTGCTTGTGGGCAGTGAATGGGGTCAGGGCCCTGAACCACCCTTTAGAAACTGGCTGGAAATAAAACATGAGTCGACTCCCAGTCCAGAAAACAAATGCAGATGAGTAGAGCTGTGTGGGATGGACGCTGTGCTCTGGGTTTACCTGACAGCTTGATCTGACTCTTTCTGGACATCAATCTTCATCTGACCCCTCTTGGGACATGGGGTAGCTTCTGCTTCTCCTATCAGTCCCCTCTGGGGGACCTGCAGATTGGACTTGTTGCATCTTCCTCTGTCATGGGCTTTTGTGTTTATGCCAACACAGCAGCAGAGATGCTCAGAAACACAAATGTCAGCAGCCCCAGGTACTGTGCGGTGCCCTTAATGTGTGATCATGCACGAGATGACATAGCTGCTGCTTCTTTGCTTGGGAGTTCATGTCCCCTCCTGTCTGTGGTTGTTAGCAGCCATTTGGCATCCTGACATTTCATCTTTATTAACTACTTGACAGATAGCCTTTTGGGGTTTATTGGGAGATTGTTTTCAGGAAGCTTTTAGACCGTTAGCAAGGTTTTACTTTTTTTTCCCCCTATACCTTTGAACAGGTGACTGTAATAAAGCACCATGATGTGTGTTAAAATGCTTTGAGGATGTCAGGAGCATCACTCTTTGTATTGTCCCCCAGCTTCTCTGCTTTCTGCAGTCCAGAGCTGACAGCAATGAGGGGGGACCCAGTTTTGAAGAGGGCACCAGCTGCAGCCATCATTGCAGCCACGTTAGTTAGATCTTCCCTGTGGCATTTTTTCCAGGAGAAAAAAAAAAAAANAAAAAAGAGCAAGCAAGTCTGGCTATTTTTTTTCTATAGTCAATGTGTGTGATTAGCAGTATTTATAAAAGCAGTGCAGAAAACAGCATTTCAGGAAAAGTACAGGCAGATGCACTGAACGAAAGGAGAAATTATCAGACTCTGAAGTCAGCAAAAGTGCCTGATTAAGGATTGAAAAAACAGAATTTTGCAATTTGGCCATACTATGGTTTTCTAAAGCATGATTCAGCGATGGCTTTTGAGGCCTACTGGAAGCTATTCTGTAAATGATTGCATGTGTAGTGCCATCTGAAGATACTAGTAATGTTGTCGTTGTTTCCAGGGTGGAAAGAAGGAAACTTCACCAGCAAAAATGTTAAAAAAAAAATAAGGGGGATGAACTTATAGTAACCCACTCAAATCTTCCTTTCCCCCCTTTAAAATTTTGTGATGTCAGCATTGTCCTTGCATTTACCATTGATTTTCTGTCAATGGGTTGATTATTTTTTTTGTCTTTTCCCCAAGCCAGAAGATAAGCATTTAAATGAACATTTTCCCATTTCTGTTTACTATAAAACCAGAAACAAATTGCTCATTTTGTACGTAATTCAAGAAATCTTGCACTAGCATAGGACTTTAGATGTCCTTTGTGATTCACAGCAGAACTGGATTTGCCCAGGACACTGAAGGGGTTTTGGAGCTTGCTATTATAAAATTGTGAGTTTCAGCACAGGCTGGCAGAATCCAAGGCTCTGTGATGATCTCCTTGCTCAGCAGCCTCTAATATGTTTTTGAAACTGCCCAGGGTGTAATGACAAGGATACATACACAATGCTTTTCACCTGATGGCACATAACTAACATATCTGCTTCATCTCCATGGGCAGCTAGAAATGTACACAGAGGTGATTTTCTTCCCATATGTAGATGTAGTCCTCTCCATTTAGCTGTGTTTATTTCAGACTATAAAGGGAGTCCTTGCTAACGTCCCTACTGTACCCATAACGTGATTGGAGTGCTCAGCTCTACCATTCCTGCATCCACTGGTGATAACGAACATTGTAAATTATGGGCAGTCTCTTTTGGTATATGCATGTGTATTGCCCATCAGAGGGTGGCACCGTAGGATGAGTTTCCTCATTAACTCTGATCAAAGCAATACATAAAAATAATTCCACTGGGCGGAGGATGACACTAAATGACATCTAAACAGTGGGTCATGAAAAGGTGCCAGCTTTTATCCAAGTATTTTATGCATTTTTAAAACACAAAAATGGTATGAATATATCTAAATATTCATTGCTTAAGGTGACATTAAAAGCAGTGTGCTCAAATTCCTCTTTTTACATTATAGCTTTCGTTAGCTCTTTGTCTGTAATCCACGCCTCCTGCTAACAAGGAGACAACTGCAATACTCATTAGGTCTCTGCCTTTAGAGGAAGCCGAGTGAAAAAGCCCTCGACTTTTATGCTGCAGTGGAAGGTGAGTATGTTACCAGATGAACAATTCTTTCCAGCAGTGCTTCAGGTAGTCTCACTGTGTAACTGAAGATTTATTGTGAGCCATCAAACCCCATTATTGCCCATCCAGGAGTCTTTGCTTTTCAGCCCCTCATTCATCTGAAGACATACTTGCTGAGGAGAGGTGCAGAGTCTGCAGGAAAGATGGACAACATGAATAATTTAAATGGAGGCTGAGTTCCCATTTGCTACTGAAGAAAAAATCGTTTGCACAGATACAGAACAAGACAGGCCATCAGAGATGCTCCAAAAGGGTGGCTGTTATGTCTTATGACATTTCTGCTCCTCAGGAGTTCATGATGGGGATATTTAAATATTTGGTTTCAAATGGCAACCTATCATAGTATTATTTGGAAATGCTCTACTGCAGGTAAGGCTAGAGAGATGTGTCTGGCAAAGGTAAAAGCTGCTAAGAAGTAACAGTTAACTAATGAATGGGGATCTGCAGTGTGTGAACATATAAATTATCTGGTACGTTACACAGACTATTATTGAGTAGCAAAGACAAACACTCAGAAATAAGAAAATTGAAAAATTAAGGTTAGGTTTGATTTTTAATGTAGTTGTGCCATTAAAGATTAACAAGTGCCATTTTTCATGGCTTCCTTCAGAACTCAGCATTAAGAATGCACAGTGCTCACCTGTTCAATACTTTGTTTTCTTCTGCTGTTCAATCTTGTTTACTTATTTTTTTGCATAATAAGCAAATCTTGTTTTGAAGCAGGGGTTATTATTTTCCTTATGACACTGGCAGATTATATTTTTTATTATATTTTCACAGATACTACCAAATTTATTTTCACAAACTGCTCCGAGTTAGGGAACTTGTTATCAACCCCCCTTTTGATGCACAGAGATTACAAAATAAATAAATATTTTTGGTGCTTAATCTGAGACAGACTTCAGAGAGCTTGACTTCTGAGTACAGAGAATCATAAAACACATGAAGCATGGCCACATAACTCCATTTGCAGTGAGGGCTCAGCACATCTATAGATCCAGGTCCCTGGTGTCAGTCTGCAACGAACGAGAGACTAAAAATACTGGACAATTGTGAAACCATGTTAGGTTGAAAGAACTTCATTCTTATCTATTTCTTATTATCTATACCTTAGTGATATAGATAATCTGTATCTATATTGCTGACAAGAATACAGTCCAGTTCTCCAAAGCAGCATTCTTCTGCCTTAACTATTTGATCTTGTCACTTTTTGTAACCTTCACTTGATACTTTGACATCTTTTAACATCTGAAACATGTAAAACAAGTGTTCTGCAGGCAGCTCTCCTTCACAGAGAACAAACCCTATACATCTGCAAGTCATACTGACTGTAATGGATTGAGTGAGGCAGGATTCCTGGAGGTTATAAAAAGAAGAATATGTGGTTATGCAATTAAAGTCCATCACCTAATGCATCGGTGCAAGAGAATGGAACGAAGAGCAAATAAGCGGTGTCAGCTCTCGTTTCTCCTGACTTTATGATTGTTCTCATGCAATAATTATAGGCCTTCCCTGTACTTTATATACACTGTACACATCTCTCTAACAGAAGAGGAAGAAATCCCATCACCAGTTACCACTCTGATGTGCCATCACAGAATCACAGAATTATCTAGGTTGGCAAGGACCTTTGAGATCATCTAGTCCAACCATCACCCTAACTCTGATAAAAAAACAACCCATAACTAAACCACATCACCAAGCGCTATGTCAATCCATCTTTTAAATACCTGGATGGTGCCTCAACCACTTCCCTGGGCAGCCCATTCCAATGCTTAATAACCCTTTCAATGTAAACATTTTTCCTGATACCTAATCTGAACCTCCCCTGGTGCAATTTAAGGCCATTTCACCTCATTCTATTGCCTGTGACTTGAGAGAAAAGACTGACCCCTGCCTCTCTACAACTTCCTTTCAGAGAGCGATAAGGCTTCCCCTCAGCCTTCTCTTCTCCAGGCTGAACAACCAAAGCTCCCTCAGCCTCTCATAAGGCTTACTCTCCAGACCCTTCACTAACTTAGTTGCCCTTCTCTGGACCCACTCCAGCACCTCAATGTCTTTTTTCACAATAAGGCCCCAAGAGCCCCCAAACTGGACACAGTACTCCAGATGGTGCCTTACCAGTGCCAAGTACAGGTGGACCATCACCTTTTAAGTCCTCCTCACTACATTCCTGATACAGGCCAGGATGCTATTGGCAACGCTGGTCACCTGGGCACACTGCTAGCTCATGTTCAACCAGGTGTTGACCCCAGATCCTCTTCTGCCAGGCAGCTCTCCAGCCACTTTTCCCCAAGCCTGTAGCATGGCATGGAGTTGTTGTGACCCAACTGCAGCAAGATGATAACCTCCAGGCTCTCTCCACAGCCCCTGCTGTTCCCAGGGAGGGTACAGCTGACCTCAGCAGCCCCTGACAAAGGCTCTGGCAAGGTGGGCATATGGAGCTGCACTAGCAGGACATGGGGATATTGGGCCCTCTGTACACCAGTTTGGGGGATTGCGGTTATCAGTCTAGATAAAAAGGTTATAAATCTTAAGTGTTTATATTTTCTTACACCCATGGAATGTTGGGTGTTGAAATGACTGGTGGTACTGCTTAAGAATCAAAATGCCAAGCAGCAAATGTCAGGACAGGAACCAGGCGGTGTTCTGCTGGTGTGATCTCGAGCATCCCGTATTCTTCCCCCACGGGGCAGCTCGGCCAGGATGGCAGCCACGCTCATGCTCAGCAGGAACCTGCAGCCCACGCCTCTTTCACTTTGGAAGTGACTGGCAACCCCCAGAGGCCCAAGCGACGGTGAAAACANNCGCGCCCGCCCTTCGCCTCCGCCCGCCCCGCCCCGCCCCGCCCCGCCCGCTGCGGGCGCCGCTCTGGTCTCCCGTCTCGCTCGCCTGCCCCACTTCCGCCCCTCGCCGCCTCGCGACAGGCCGCCGGGCGGAAGTGGGCGAGGCGGCCATGGCGGCGGTAGATATCCGAGGTAGGGCAGGGCTGGCACTGAGCGCCCGGGGTTCCCCGCTGGCGGCCTGGGCGGCGCGAAGGGGTGAGGTGGGCTGGAGGAGGTGGTCGGTCGGTCTGATGGCCATCGTCTTGGCTGGAGGTTGCTGTGCTCATAGACGTCGCTCCGAGGAGCGTCCCAAGCAACTGGGCGATGAGGTGTGGGCAAAGGTGCGGAGATTATAGAGAGGCTTCCTTGTTGAGCTCTGGAACAGGCTGCCCAGGGAGGTTGTGGAGTCCCCTGCCTTGCAGACCTTTAAAACCTGCCTGGATGCAGTCCTGAATAATGTGCTCTCGGCAATNGAACCAAAAGCTCAAAATTAACATTAAAAAATGCATTTAGCTTTCACCGTTAACGCCAGCGCCCTGGTTAGACAGCACTGATGGGAGATGAGCACGGATCACCCTGCGGTTGGGGTGGGAGGTTGGGGCAGCGCAGCTCGGGTCCGTGCTGGGGCGAGGAGCACTCCCACCGACCGCCCCGGCCGNCCTCGCCGCCTCGCGACAGGCCGCCGGGCGGAAGTGGGCGAGGCGGCCATGGCGGCGGTAGATATCCGAGGTAGGGCAGGGCTGGCACTGAGCGCCCGGGGTTCCCCGCTGGCGGCCTGGGCGGCGCGAAGGGGTGAGGTGGGCTGGAGGAGGTGGTCGGTCGGTCTGATGGCCATCGTCTTGGCTGGAGGTTGCTGTGCTCATAGACGTCGCTCCGAGGAGCGTCCCAAGCAACTGGGCGATGAGGTGTGGGCAAAGGTGCGGAGATTATAGAGAGGCTTCCTTGTTGAGCTCTGGAACAGGCTGCCCAGGGAGGTTGTGGAGTCCCCTGCCTTGCAGACCTTTAAAACCTGCCTGGACGCAGTCCTGAATAATGTGCTCTCGGCAATCCTGCTTTAGCAGGAGAGTTGGACTAGATGATCTCTAGAGGTCCCTTCCGACTCTGACAGTTCCGTGGATCCGTGGTTAGTGCTCTGTAGGGGGAATGGATCTACTAAGTTTGTTCATATGTCTTTGAAAACTCACCACGAGAGAGTTCCATAGGGTTGCTAATGCAGTTGTGTCACGAGAAGGAACTGGGGAAAAAAACCTGTCCAAAAATCGGTTTTCTTGGACGTGAGGCAGGCTGGTAGTGTGTGTTCACGGCCACCTGTGAAAGCAAACCTCCTTTTTGGTGTGCCACTGACTTTTCATGTGGTATTTGGAGGTCCTGAGTTGAAATGGTAATATAAGAGAACAGTTTATGGTAAGGAGGTTAACAAGTTGACTTAAAGAGAATTTTAGCTCTGAACTGCAGAGGAAAGTGGAGACACTGGCACGTGTGGGATTTGCATGAGAACAAAGCAGTGAGTTAGGCTGGTAACCTTAACTGTGCTTTGAGTGGATGTGGTGAGGCAGGGTAGGTGTTAGAGAAGCTAGAAAGAAAGCTGAAGTAACTGAGAACAAGAAAGATTTGAGTGAGAATTAGAGGGTATGAATAGAAAGAAAGAATGTTTTGAAGAAGAAGGGGTGATATTTGAATGAAGTATTATAGAGGGTTTGCATTTTAAACAAAATATAAGTCAGATTACTGTGAAGAGTTTGAACTTTGAGAGAGGGACTTGAGATGGCATGAGAAAGGAAACTGTTTTTCTCTGTAAGAGTATCTGAATGGAATCACATTGAAAGCCAGTATGGTGAAGTCTCAGAGAATGACCAAGAACGTGTATTTAGAGAAAGCTCAGGAGGGATTAATTTTAATAATGCCACAGAAGTTTTCTCCTTTTTTTTTTCTTAAAATTCTTTTTATATACATTTTGATGTCTACGGTCCTGTTTGCCCTTCTGACTGCCTTGTTTAAGGTTGCAGCGAGGAGCTGTGTGGACAATTAATGGCAGTAGTGCTGTATTAAGTTAGTTGGTGTGAAAGCCTTCTGACTTAATCCAGATCTTTTAAGCTCCCTCAAAATCTCGTATCTAATATGGCTCAATATATTCAATTGATTTTGGAGCGTATTTCTATTTTTAACCTAGCAAACTATTTCACTGTTCATCTTGGTTTGTCAAAGCCTAGTGTTGAGCTATCCAGCCAGCAAAGCCAGGTACACCACATTGTGTGAATTGCCGTCCTCTTGCTTTTTGCCATGGTTTGCTGGCTTGTCTCCCAGATTGTTTTGACATTCGTGGCCAACTCGCGGTATTGTCACAACTGCTTTACTTCTGCATTTGTGATGCAAATTCCACCAAAAAATTATTTGAACAAGATGTCCTGTTTTTGAAAGGAACAGGGAAGCAGCAACACCATTCTTTCTTTCATATACCCAAAATAAACAGAAGTACTCCCCTCTTAGAGGGGAGAACAGGCATGTCAGGTTAATAGTTGGTTTTATTCGTCTTCCCCGTATTTCCAAGAATAGCTTAAGAGAACAGTCTTGCTAGTTATAAAGGCAATTATAAATATTGGCACTAAGCAGCTATGGATAATTGAGCCTTACAGCCCAACTTTATAGTCCATTTTACAATACGTTTATCAGTCTATATAGAGAACTGTAGCAATATGTATGTATGTATGAAGCTTGCCTGACATTCTTGAGAAATGTAGCTAGTCATACAAGAAAAGTTTGTACTTGACGTGTAATGTGAGAATTTATAGTAAGAATGCACATTGGGAAGGAAATCTTGTCTTCTGATTATCCTAAATGACTTTCAAAACTAGATCTACTACAACTTAAGTGCTTAATAATGGGTCTTAGTGCTGTGTTTCTGAGATTTCCTTTATTGTAGTGAGGAGAGAGAATAGTGTATGTGAAATAATATGAATGTCTCTAGACCCCCACTGCCCCCTCAGGTTCTGTGAGAGAGTTAGGCTGGTGATTCTGAGATTAACAAGGCAAAATGATTTGTGTGACTATTTATGCTGTGTTTTTCCTGGTTTGCTGGGCAGCTAGTATTACCTTATTAACAGCTCCTCAGAAAAGCTGTTCATAGTATATGAGGTGACATTTTTGGAACTGATCCAGTCATCCTTGAGCATGCGGAGTTGTCACAGAAGTAAAATATTCACAGTGGAATGATGAGTGGGAGTTTTGGGTATGCATATAATGCATGAATGTAAGGGAATGGTTCTGTTTTTCATTCATTCTTCAGTGATGTCCCATCACTTAGATTTTTTGATTCTAAACAATGCATGTGTCTGCCTTTGTTTCCTGCTTTCTTGTGTCTTGAAAATTGTATTTGCTGCTGCTACCATTTAAAATGGATAATTTTTTGAAGGGAGCTCTTCAGGTGCCTTGTGGATATTCAGTGTTAGCAGACTTATTGACTGTGGGACAAATTCTTGACACTGGTTTCTTTGGTCTGCTTGAGGAACATAATTTTGCTGCAGTGTGATGACAACATCCAGGGATTTTAATTCAGACATGCCCCAAATCTGTAGAAATTTAGCTGGCATATAATAATTTGCAGATTATATTTCATTTAAAAACTTGCCTTTTCATGTAATTGTTACTACTCTAGATAAATTTCTGTAATATCCACTGAGTGATGCAAGCAATTTGGCAGATTAATTGTACTGTCAGGAGCAGAATCTCTTGTTGAAGAGTCCTGGGAAACATCTGCCCAAAGACAGTATCTTTGTCTACTGGTTTGTTTTTTTTACATTTTTTTTTTATTTATTATCGATTTCACCCACATCAGAAATAATAATCCTTCAAATATAACAGTATCAGCTGCTGTGATATAATAATGATATGCATTTTAATAACAGAACATATTAGAAATACTACCAGTGTCACTGTTTTATTTCACTCAGTAATTTACTCATTGGTTTTAGCAAAACAAAACTCTTAGTTTAATTAATAGATCTCTGTAGTCTTTTACCTAGTTTTCAGCATCATAGTTTACAGCTTGGAAACTATTTTTGTAAGACATGAACCATTTTAAACATGATCCACACTAAATCTGAGCCTGGTTATTTCCCTTGCATCCTCCCTCCTTCACCCACCCACCCCCATGCCCAGTAACCAATTCTAGCTTAGTTGAGTAAATTCAACTTAATTACAAGAGACCTAGCTTTTGAAGGAGCCTTTAGTTTGCCTTTCTACTCAGCTGAGGCTGTGGTTCATGAAATAAGCTGTATGTTATACTACTGCATAGATGTACTATGATAATATTATATACAGTATCAGAACTAACTTCCACCAGCAGAACACAGACACGTGTGAACATGACCCTGCTCACATTCTTGAGACATAAAGCTATGCCAGCAGCTACTGGTCAAGGAGAGAAAAGTGCAATAATAAAAAAAGGCTGATTTTTTATTGTGTACCTACAATGGAACCGCAGAAGGTTAAAGGAAGGATATCTTATTCTTTGAATTCTCTGAAACGTATTTTTAATGAGAACTGGCTTGTGTGAGGCTGTGTTTCACCTCCTTCCCCTGCTATAATCATTAACTGGTGGCAATTTACTCCTGGAGGTATTTGTAGTGTTTCTGGCTTCTTTGGTCCTCAGTGTAGATTTTTCTTCCCAGATAATCTCCTGGGAATCTCCTGGGTTGACAGCTCCTGGATTCCGATATTAAACAATGGGAGTGTGTTGGATTATTTCTCAGAGCGAAGTAACCCATTCTATGACCGAACATGTAACAATGAAGTTGTCAAAATGCAGCGGATGACCTTGGACCATTTGAAGTAAGTTGTGATTTGGATCTGTTTCCTGTGCAGTGTCCTTTATCCCTCCATCTGGAGGCTTTGATGGTTGAATGGAAGCATGCTGGAAACCTGTTTATTCCCACTGTTTGCCAGGGAGCCTGGTTGTTTGGGGTTTTATTTTTTGGTGTTTGCATGTCTTCTCTTATGCCATCTCAAGAAGGTGTTAAGCATGAAGGATACTATGTATGTTCTGAGATTCCAGTAAATCATGTTTTAGATACTTGTCTGAATTAGGAAAGCTGTCTTCTCCCATCCACCCAGCTCACCAGAACCCAAGTGTTGGTAATGGAGTTAAATGTTTTTTTGTGGTGAATAGGGCTTAAGGTAGGGGATACTTTGAGTTCATAAATAGTTTGTGTTTCCATATCCCACTGGCTGTGTGCCATAATCAGTACATAATTCCTCTAAAGAGCTGGCTTTTTAGTAGGGGTAATAAAAGCAGTGAGTGTTGTAAATAAACTGATCACAGATGGTTGTGTAATGAGATTGCAGCACGTGCAAGTTAACTTTCTTTGCAGTTCCCCATCTGCTACACTGAGCACAAATGAGGTGTTTGAGAACTATTTAAAGGCTCCACAATATGATGGGGAGTGTGCAAGCTGAACTTAAAGTTCACTGGTAAACTCACTTGTGCTCAGATGTGGTTGCAGAGAGGCTTTCTAATCAGGCACACCAGTGACCCCATCATATGCTGGTCCTTCATTTCCGTGTTTGTGACTTCTCTGTGATAATAGATTGTTATCTTTCTTGCTATTTGTTTGTTTGCTAACATGATCTACTTAGATGTTGTGTCAGATGATTGTAACTCCCTTTGTATACGCAGCTAGGTTTTGATAGCCAGCTCAGGAAACGCTCTGACTTTATTTACTGCACGTTACGTGGAAGAGTTTCCAAAGCACCAGAACTTAATCCATTTACTGGGAGGGCCCTCTGGTAGCTCTTTACATCCTACAGATTTCACTTTGAGGATGACACTTATCTTGTGGCTTCATTTTCAGCCAGATGGTTGGTGTGGAGTACATCCTTCTTCATGCTCAGGAGCCCATTCTCTTCATTATCCGAAAGCAGCAAAGGCAGTCTCCAACACAAGGTAAGGTCACACAGTGATANTTTTTTTTTTTTTTTTTTTTCTTCTTTTCTGTTCCCAATTTTTGTGTAAGCACTTCTGGTTCTCCTTCTCTGCCTTTATATTTTCCTAAGTAAAAGGGTATGAAGCTTTGTGGTGGGGTGGAGATATTTTTATCTTGCAGAGTGACCTCTAATGTGTTAATAGCAGGGGTTGCCATCTTGTGGTGAAATGTGATGAGTGCAGTGAGGAAGAGCTGTCCTGTGGTATCTTTTGTCATGGGAAACTGGTAATAGCATTCATGCCATGCCATATATATCTGTTAGACTATGCAAGAATTTTCATTTCAATTATTTGAATATAAGCTAACGATACCTTTGCTTGGGGATGATGAGCTTAACTTAATTAGAGCTACTTATCTGAAGTGGCTAGTATTGTGATTTATTTATTTATTTTGGGGAACCATGATTTCCATTAGTTAGGGGGAGGGATCATTCATACTTCTGTTTCTGTCACATCCCTCTCTTATTCTGTGCTATTTCCACCTTCAGTTCTGGGTTGGTTGTACTGCTGAGGCGGATCTTGTCAGCAGAAGATGGTGACCCATGTGGAAAATGGCTATGAGATATAGCAAGTGCTTGTTGTTGTAGTCATTTCTCTGAGCACTGAATGTTTTGGCACAGTGAGGGAATCTTGTGCCAACAGCACTGTTCCTTTTTACAGTGTCATGCTGACCTTTCAGAATTTTAAATGAAATGCCTTAGCTTTTTTTTTTTTCCATTTGCATGCAACCAGCTTCATTATTCCTTTTTAACCCTAAGT
The DNA here is from genome assembly GCA_013398155.1 of Pedionomus torquatus. NCBI lineage: Eukaryota > Metazoa > Chordata > Aves > Charadriiformes > Pedionomidae > Pedionomus > Pedionomus torquatus. The sequence goes on along the minus strand of VZRU01016168.1, from coordinate 49,092 downwards.
TAGTTTGTGTGTGTGATTAATTAAAGAAGTAACCACACTTCAATAGTTATTGGACTGTCTTCTGTGTTTACTGCATGTATATGTAAAGTAATTTAGTTTATTTCAGAGTAAGCTTTACAGACAAGAAAGGCAAGATTAATGTTAGTTATTTCATAATTGTTTGGATTTTTTCAGTAACTTAGGCTCTGTGCATGCATTTTGGTCTTGTACAGGACTTTGCCTTTTCTGGCAATGCTTCTTTTGTGTGTATCAGGTAATGGCCTCTATATATTGCAGTTCCATACTGAAGAAGAGCATATTGTGATTCTTTCTTTAGTAGACTTTTTGAGGTGTTTCTTTAATAAAGCTTAATCTAGCTTTTGAAAGGTGAGTGTGAAAATACTGTGCAGCTCTTAGTTTGTGCTCGGTACCTTAATTGAGTTGCGTAGTTCCCTAGCTCCCACATCAGCCATGTGTTTCATTTTATCATAGTACCAGTATTAGTGTATTTGAGACATGAGAGTAGGGATAGAAACTAAAATTTAATGATCTCACATCTAGTGTTGAGTACTGGGATACAACTGCTCAAGGCCTGTCTTAAGATTTCTGTGTGTTTTTTTTAAAAGTGTATTTATATTTTAAATTCTTTAAGCCAAGTTTTGCCTATTTGAAATCATATTGAAAACATTATATTGTTTAGATCAACAATTAGGGTGATTTACCCATCTCGAAAAGTAGGCTGCTCTGCTACAGAGCAATGAGACGGTAAAGCTGCTGTTCTGTGTCTTGCTGCACTTCTAAGGAAATACTGAGAATCCTCTTTCTTTTGAGGAGAAGTGGGTACTGGCTATAATATGCATCCAGCTGTCTTGGTCTGTTAATTTAGGCAGGTGTCCAAGCTCTAAAAATTGCAAGCACTGGATGAGTTGGGTCCTGTCAGTACCAAAGGTTCAGACAGAATGTATTAATACAGATGGGGAACTGAAACAAAATGTGTGCGCAGGTAAGATTCTTAGGAACGTGAAGCTGGTAGCATTGCCAGAATGTTTGGCAGAGTATTATGGAGGCAATTGTGATGTTTATTAGTGCTGCAGTGCAGAGGAACAATTTGTGATTGGTCTGTAGAGGTTCCAAGTTTGACTTAGTGAATGCCTTTGGTAGGTATTCCTTTTATGGCAGAATGTTATTAATTTGGAAGGCATGCTCTGTGTGTTTAGCTGCCACTGGTACTGGGAATTCTAGATAAGAGGACTGTACAAGTTGGAGAAAGCTCAGCCAGAAGAAAGAGATCTTATGTTGTTGTGGTTTTCCGCTGATAGTGAAGGTGAGTGGAACCAGATCCAGTGCAGTTTATTTGACTGCTGTTACGTAACTCTGAAAACCCCACCTCCTGTAAGGTCAACTATTTGTTTGCAGTTGGACAGGACTTTAAGCTTGTGCTTTTCCGTTTGTAAAGCAGACCCAGTTTGTTCTTCCCCATGTCAGTCTGTGGCAAAAGTGCAAATAAAGTACATTGAAGGAAGAAGTTAAAAGCAAAAAATCTGGTGCTATTCATCTGGAGATGATATTGTAATTTCTGTGGTTACTATAGAAATTCAGCAATAAATGCAGTCTTCGGCCTGAGTTTGAAACTGATCCTGCTTTTTCTTTTTTCTCCCCACAGTTATTCCATTGGCCGACTACTATATTATTGCTGGAGTGATTTATCAGGCACCTGACTTAGGGTCTGTCATTAACTCCAGAGTTGTAAGTATTTTGTGGGTTTGATGTAGACAGGTTGCATCTGCTTTTACTTTTGGTTGTTCCCTGGGCTCTTTGAATGCCTCCTTCACTGTTCTGAGGAAAGATCTTGTGTAATATACAGTAACTTAAAAACAACCCTACTGGTTAATATGGTGTGCATCCCAGAAGAAAATGACAGGCCCTGGGAGAGCACAATATGGTCCACAAAGTAAGATCCATTGTTTTAAGGATGACTAATCAGAATAACTGAAGCTACACAATTAGCGGAACAGCATGAGGTTCAAATAAGCAATAAAAATAAATTTACGTGACAAATCCATGTGAAATAGTAATTAAATATGTATTCGGCGAAGCTTTCTTTGGAATATTAATATTAAGGTAATGTATTGTTTCTCTTTAAATGAGGCTTATGTCTTTTAAGTTGATGTTTATTTCTTTCTATATGGTATACCCAGGTTTGTTTTGATTTCTTCTGTTCCAGTTAATTACCGCTTTTGCAAACTTTTCCCTGTCATCTTAGAAAAGCACTTCAGAAAAGTGCTTGTAAGAGCCTGTTAAAGAGATTACTTTCTTGGTCCAAAAATAGATGTCCCAAGTTCCCAAGAGTGGAATACTAGTTTTTTAATCGCTGCTTTTAAAAATGTGTATTGTACTTTCTCCTTAATTTCTGAATGCTACCTTGTGTTCTTATCCCAAAAGCTCACTGCAGTTCATGGAATTCAGTCTGCTTTTGAAGAAGCCATGTCCTATTGTCGGTATCACCCATCCAAGGGCTACTGGTGGCATTTCAAAGATCAAGAGGAACGAGGTATGATTCCTAGTTGCTCCTGCATACTTTGGGAGAGGAAAGGTAATGTAGACAAAAGCTTGAGGCAGTGCACAGTGATGTTGTAGAGGTGAGGTTAAGTGTCTTATCTGTTGAAGGATGGGTTAATGCTCCCTGTCAGGTTGAAGGAATCTTGCTCTAATGCGCTGGTAGGGATGAGCATCAAGGCGTAGGTGGGAGATGAAAATGATAAGCTCTGTATCAGCAAAGTGGGCAACTGTTCAGCCCACTGGAGACCAAAGTACATTTTCAGAAGCCACACAAGTGGCTGAAGTTGTCAGAAGGGAAGAATTGTCCTTGATCTGGCTTCCATAAATAAAACAACCAACCAACCCTGATGTCAAAGGGAAATGTAGGTGAAATTTAGAGGAGAGAGACATGCCAACTTGTTATACGACAGAGAGCTGCTAAGAGAAAAGAGCTTCTAAGACAGCTTTCTCTTACATTTCTGTGACTTGCAGAGAAAGCTAAACCAAAAGCCAAGAAGAAAGAAGAACCAAGTTCTATTTTCCAAAGGCAACGGGTAGATGCTTTGCTCTTAGACCTAAGACAAAAGTTTCCACCCAGGTTTGTTCAGGTATGATGCATATAAGCTTGTAAGTATTACCGTAATTTAGTTAGAACTTAAGGCAGTCGTAAGTAGTTGAACAGCTGAAACTGAATGGGAATTTTCTGCAATGCTAACATGGACTCAATAATAAATTTGAAATGGAAGGCTTTGAGTGGAGTGTAGGATTCCCCTTTGTAATTGGAGGAGTCACAAAGACCTTAGTAAAACTGAGGGACAATTTTATTATGCAAATTCTGTACCTAATCACAGAGAGTCCGCTTTTGACGGCTATCAGATTTTGCTGCTGCTTCCAGTTTCCTGCTTTGTGAGTTCAATCAAGCCACCAAAGCTGTTTTGTTTTGGTTACTCTGTTGTTCTGGAAGCTCATTAATTCACATGGAAATTCTTGGAATTCTGTGAAGTTGTTGTTACTACCTCTAATTGTCTCTAGTAGCTATTTGTTCAACCAGGTCTTCTGCTTGGGAGAAAAGGAAATGATGTTTACAGCATCTGGCAGAACTCTTTACTCTTCAGATGCGGGAAAGACTGACTAACCCTGTATTGTTTGCTGTAGAGCTTTTCAGTTGTCAGGAAAATCTAGATGTTATAAAATCTTAATTGTATTTTTTTAAAGTGTATTTAAACCAAGCAATGCACCTTTATACATAATAGTTAAGGGTAAAAGAGATCAATATAGTCCTAAGTGAATAGCAGGAAGGGCTAAGAAGTATAACTTTGGTTCATCTGATATGTTATTTTAATTTTATTTTTCTTCCTCTACAGCAAAAGCCTGGAGAAAAGCCTGTCCCAGGTAAAACTCTAATATTCTCACAAAACTTAAAAAATGGGCTCTACATAGCAGTGTCTTCCAGTTGCCATTTAAGCCTCTTGCTGCTGCTGCTGCTGAGGTGGTTAGGAATTCTGGCATTGCCTAATTGAGCAAAGTACTAGGTAAGAGCTGTCTGTGGAAGCCAGAGTGAAATAGAAAAAATGTGAGTTCTACTCTTGCCCCTTCTGTTCTGTAGAACTGTATTGCCTGGAGGTTGCCAGAAGGTCCAAATACAGGAAATGGTCTTTGAAAGCTGAAGGAGGGTGAGAGGGTGAATGAGGGAACAGTTTAGTCAGTCCAGCATTATGGTGATTTTTTGCATGGAACTACAAGCTCAAGGAAGCCTGCAAAGGCTTTGAGTTGATCATAAGCAACCTCAAAACAGGAAGAGTGTGCACTGTATGTCTTCAATCTGTGCCACTTTTTTGCTTGTATAGGTTTTGAATGTAATCCCTGGTTGTTCTTTTACCTTTTAAATTAATTTTGACCCTTTGACATCAACAATATTTTCTAAGTACTCTGAACAGTATTTTAGGAATAAGAATTGGAGGTTTACCTTTCTTTTGTTGTTATTTCTGAAGTGGATCAAATCAAGAAGGAACCAGAACCAGTCCCTGAAGCTGTCAAGCCAGAGGAAAAAGAGGCTGCAAAGAATGCTCAGCAGAGCACTGGTGTTAAAGGACCACCTGAAAAGCGGACAAGACTTCAGTGAAGGGAGTTGTTGTTATACATCTGGATTAGTCAATACGTGGAAAACAGGAGATTTTTTGCTCCCCTTTTTTCTGTATTTAAGTTCTTCAACTGAGACTGGCAATTCAGGGACTGAATTCCCTGTAACAGCTCTTTCTGTAGAAAGCTGTCATGCAGATGTTAATGTCAGGATACGAGCTGCCTCAAAAAAGGTGTTTTCACTCTTCGTCTTATTCTGAATGTTAGCTTCAGGGAATGGTTTTTATACATATTTTGCCTGAAATCTTTGCAAACTCTTGCATCCCGTGTGTCTAGGTTTCCTATGTAAAAAAGAAAAACTTTTATATAAAACCCCTGCTGGAATACCTTTCCTAAATGCTTACTTTGTTAGTAGCAAATACGCCATATGGCTTAGCAACATTTTTTTGCTTCAATATTAGAATATATTGTGCACTATTTTGCAGAAGAAAAGTTCATCTAAAGGATTTAGGCTGCCTGCTATAAATTGCTGTGCCTTCAGTATGCTTGGGGTACAGATAAAAGATTTGATAACTGGAAAAATCCATGTAATTAGATGTCAACTGCTTTTAGTCTCTAAATGTTTTTGGACACTCATTTTACTTAATGGCTAAGCTGGTATTTTATTATAAAAGCTAATGTCCTGTGAGCAAGATGTATGATGGCATGAAACAGGCTATAATGTCTTGCTGTTTGTTGAATACTCAATGTAGCTGTTCATATTTTTCCTTTTTTCTTTCTCTGTAACTCAAATATATCAATTGCATCTCTTCCTGTACTTCTAGAACTTTCTTGCTGCATCTGATAACCTTGGTTAGTCATCTGCATTTTGCATCTGAGAAGGTAGGGCAGTGGAAGAGAAATGTCATTGACAGCTATACACTTTGCTATTGAAGCGTGCTGCTTATACAGGCAGGTTTTTTTGCAGTGAAATTAGAAGGCATCCATCACAAAGAAGTAACTCTTGGTTTGGCTTTGTTTTTCTCATTGAAGTAATGAAGCAGTGCTTGAAATAGTTTGTTTCTTGTAGTAAACTGTAGTAAGCAAGGAAAAAGTCTGTACATAGACAAAATGTGGCTAGGAAGGAAGACTAAGACATGCTTGGATAGCTGTGTCAAATTTATTTTGAGGTGATGAGACACTTTACCTGTTTCAGTAACTAATGAACAGCTCTGACTGGTTAGCTATTGAATGATGGCAAGACCTGTGTGATTTTTGTGCTGTAATCCAAAGCTGTAATGTTAAAGATGTTGATAAGCCGATAGCTGCTTGTAGTTGATGCAGATAAGCACCTAAAATTATTGGTGTATTAGCTTCATTTTATGCCATGTGGGTGAAGTTTGAACAACTGTTTCTCTAAAAGATGATAGAAGTAGATAATAACCTAGTGTAAACTCTTAAATCAGGTGAAGATATAGAAAGCAGTTACTCTAGGATGCTCAAAACAAGACAGAGCTAATTATTCAGCATAGAATAGTTTACAAGGTTGTGTTAATGCACTTAGAACAAAAAGGTGTTGATTTTTACTTGTTTTCATGAGAATTTCCTTAATACAAGGAGCTCAAGAAGCACGAAAGCCATCACCTCATTTACTGTTGTGATGGAAAGCAGGATCTCCAGAAATGAGGCAGGAATGGTGAGGAACCTCAGGAGTCCTTGCTGGATTTTTGGTGTTCAGAATAAAGTCCTTGGAAATGACCGTTAAAGGAGCTGAATTTCTCTGTAGTTGTTCGTGTTACTAAGAACCTGCTTGCCTTTTGTGGAAACTTAAACAAGAATGATAGCTAGACTGCATTGTAATGAGGGTCTAGGTGTGGTGGGGTTTTTCTGAGGTAGAAAACTTAACTACTTGTATACCAAGGAAGGATGTAGTGTTACCAGCCAAAGAAATATATCTTGGTTATTGCTGAAGGCAAATACAGCTGTGGTCAAAGATGGATGTTAGCACACATAGTATGAGTGAAGTATTTTCTCAGTTGCTGGACTTCACTGGAAATAATGCATTGTACAGCTCAGTGCCTGAAAAAGAATTCTCCTAAAATAGAGGGGTTTGAAGAAGGGCAATAAAATGAGTAGGAGAAGAATTTTCCTACAAAGTCACTGGGAGGATCAAGACTTTATTTCCTCAAGAAGGAAAAGGCAAATATTGAGTCTTTATAAAATTGAGTATGGTGAAGCAAGTAGGAAAGTTTGGTCTTGTGGTATAAGAATAGAGAGACAATTTAATGAAGTTGAATTGGAGTTAGATCCAGAATGAATGCTTATACTCCATGCTCTGAATCTGAGGTGATTCAGAGATGAGAGTGGAACTTGAAGGGGTGGACTGTCCCCGCATCTGTGTCTCTCGGCTGTGTCTTTGGTTTCTGCAGAAATGTCTGGTATTGGCTGGTGTCAGAGGGCATTAAAAAGGATGGAATTCAAGTCTGATCCCGTCTGAATTAAAGTGCCAGCATCTAAGCTGTGGAGAAGATAGAAGATGGCTTTGGTGCATGAAACAGCGCATTTGAATGTGATAAGCCTCTTCCAGTGGAATGATGTCTTTCTGAGAGAATGATGTCTTCCTGAGCAATATAAAGCTGTAAGGGATGCTACCCACAGGTATGCCTGTTTCTTAGTAGCTGTCCTTCAATGCTGAAGGTTTGCTGAATGAGGGACTGAAGTATCTTCTGTTATTTGCTGACAATTTTGTCAGTTCAGCAGCTTTAATATTAACTTAGTTAAGTGACGTTATGTCAGATATTACTGTTAAACTCCAAGTAATGTACTGCCAAAAAGCTGTTAAGGGCCATCTTCTAGTCAGTAATGTTTTCCAGTATATGAGAATCTAAGCCTTTTTCTTCTGGTATTTCTGCACTATCTCTTGGTTTGGAGCCTGAGCACTGAAGTCCAAAGTCCTTCAGAGGACTTTCAATATTTGTAAAGCTTATAGATGAAAGGGAAATAAGCAAGCAGTTCTGAAATTTGCCCTGCATGTCACTTTCTTTTGCATAAAGGACAGATTTAGTTGTACAGGAGAGCTAACTCTACTTTTGCTCTTAGTTGCCTTTCAGACTCTTAAAGGGCTTTTCTTGGCCTAAATCATGGAGGATTTCAGCAGGAGCTGAAAATGACCTAGAACTCTAATAGAAGCATTCGTCTGAGAGCCTGAAAGTACATATAAATGTATATACACATGAACAGATATCCGTGCATGTATGTATGTGTGCGTATATACACACACACATGCAAAAATCCAGCCAGATGTAGGACAAGGGGCAGTCTCGCTACCTCAATTCACTATGTAAAGTTAGAGGTTATATGACAGGATTTTTCTGTTGTAGTTATTGTGGTTTGAGTTGTATTTATTTCAAAGATGTAATCTGACGTCATTCACAGCCCTGGAATGCAAAACTGTCACTTGAAAAGTAGTGGACAATTATTTAACAACTAACTGCACATACTGGATTTCACAGAAAATAGTTTGTAGAATTTTACAATTAGGACTAATATGAAAATAAATCTAAAGCTTAACACATGTCACGAGGTTGCTCACTTTTAGGTAAAGCAGTAATACATTTAAAACAATATATGATTATGGCTGTCTAGAAGATCTTTCTGGATGGGTATCTAGGCTGATCCTGGTAAAAGCAGGCCTCCTCCTGTTTTCGATCCTTTAATCTCAGGTACTGTATTACAAGATAAATGCCACTAATGTTGGCTGCACTTGCAATGAATGAGCACGGTGGCCAGATCACAGAACCTGGACAACTGTTGGTAACCTTTGTAACTGCTGTTTATGGCTGCTGTGTGTCCAGCTCAAGATACAAGCTCACTCTGGACCCTGGAGCTTGAAGCAGCTGAGGGAGGCGCTGAGCATTTCCTCTCGCGCTGCTCAGCCTCCTGAGGGACAGTGCCTGTCTTGAGCAGCTTGAAATGTGAAGTGTTGGTGTCTGTGCCAGGGTGCATATATGTGTGTGTGTATAGCTGTAGCAGTTAAAGTAAGGTGCATGCTAATAAAGGGCACCCAGGAGTGCTGTGTCCTAGTAACCAGCCTGAGTGACGGTTGGAGGCCCTCGGAGAACCGCAGCCCTCACTGGCCAAGTGGCGGTTGGAGACCTGAGGGTGGTTCCCCCCAGCAGGTTGTGGTGCAGCAGCCATGAGGGCGCTACTATGGCTGCTGGTGCTGCTGGGCCTGGCGAGTTGTCCTGCCACCCTGGATGACCTTTATGGGGACCTGCACTTCGCTGCCAGCTGGGTGATGGTGCCACGGCAGTTGAGCCCTCGGGCCAGCACCACCTCTCCAACTGTCTCCTACTTGGTGGAGTTGGAGGGGCAACCGCGGGTGCTGCTCCTGCAGCCCCGGCGGGGCCTGGTCTCCCGCCCCTTCACCTTGGTCACCTACGGCAAGGATGGAACCCGCTGGGAGGAGCACCCCATCGTGCAGGACAACTGCTTCTACCAGGGTGAGGTACAGGGGAGCTCTGGCTCCTTGGTGGCCCTCAGCACTTGTGGCAAGGGCCTCCGTGGAATTCTCTGGGTAGAGGATGACACCTACGAGATTGAGCCCATCCCCAACAATCCAGACTTCCGCCATGTTATCTACCGTTTGGAGCAGGTCAGCAACCCTGTGAGTTTCACCTGCGGGCTGACCATGGAGGAGCTGCAACACCAAAAGGCCTTGCTGCCCTGGTTCAAGGCCCCCCAGGCAGAGAAGGTGGCAGAGGAAGAGGAGGAGATGATAGAGGGCTGGTGGACACACAGCAGGTATGTGAAGATAGTAGTGGTCGTGGACAATGTGCGGTTTGTGAAGACAGACAGGAACGAATCTAAAGTCTTGAGGCAAATCATAGAAATCATCAACATTGCGGACTCTCTGTACAAACAGCTTTCCCTTCGGCTGTTTCTTGTGGGATTGGAAATCTGGACCAAAAGCAACCATATAAATATTACTACTTCTATCAACAAGGTGCTCAATGACTTCAACAGGTGGCGAAAGTCAAACCTGTTTCCACGGATGCCCCATGATACTGCGCACTTATTTGCATTTCAGAGCTTTGGAAAAAGCCTGGGATTGGCGTTTCTGGGGTCCATCTGTGATAGGCACTGGTCAGCAGCAGTCGCTTCTTATACTAATAGGAAGTTGTCCTCCTTTGTTAACACATTTGTTCATGAGTTAGGCCATAATCTTGGCATGCAGCATGATAAACCAGGCTGTAAATGCAGACGAAAGAAATGCATTATGTATGAAAGCAGTGTTGATACTGATGCGTTCAGTGACTGCAGTTACCAAAACTACTTTGATATGCTGGCTCAAGGCGCAAACTGCCTTCGCCAACCACCAAAACCTGGCACTCTCTACACTGAGAGACATAAATACTGTGGGAATAAGATAGTAGAAGGTGGAGAGCAGTGTGACTGTGGTTCAGCATCAAGCTGCAGAAAGGATCCTTGTTGTCACCCAAACTGTACGCTAACTCCAGGGTCTGTCTGTGCTTCTGGAAAATGCTGCAAGAGGTGTCAGATCCTGCCAGCAGGAACACTTTGCAGAGCAAGTAGTGACGACTGTGACCTGCCAGAATACTGCAATGGGACTTCCTCTTTGTGCCCGCCAGATGTCTACGTGCAAGATGGAGCCCTTTGCAAAGGTGGTGCTTATTGCTATCGAGGAAAATGTTCTTCTCACAGTAAACAGTGCCAGCGCCTCTTTGGCAAAAAAGCAAAGGTTGCTCCTTTAGATTGCTTCAAAGCAGTGAATTTGCGAGGTGACCGGTTTGGGAATTGTGGTATTCGTGATAATACCCATTTTACAAAATGCAGTATTGAGAATGTCTTATGTGGTAGGGTCCAGTGTGAAAACATAAAGAAATTGCCTTTCTTGCAGAACCATGAAACTCTAATCCAAACCCCTGTTGGAGATAAAATGTGCTGGGGTCTTGACTATCATGTTGGGATGCCAGTAGATGACAAGGGGGCTGTGGAAGATGGCACATTATGTGGTAGTGACAAGCTTTGTATCAACAGGACATGTACCAGCATATCAGTGCTGAACTATGACTGTAACCTGACAATGTGTCATAACAGAGGACTCTGTAACAATCGTAAGAATTGTCACTGCAAGTATGGCTGGGCTCCTCCGTATTGTGAATGGAGAGGATTTGGAGGGAGCATTGATAGTGGACCCCCTCCACCCAGGGAGTTTTGGAGAGTGAAAGCAGTAACAAGAGCATTTCGTATTTTATGTATTTTTTTTCCTTGTGTCGTTGGAGTAATCCTTGCTATACGTTATAAAGGGAAGATAGTGGGATGGCTTAGGAAAAGCAAGCCCCAAACTTCAAATACTGGAAATGCCTAAACTTCCTAAAGAACATCTGCTGGTGAGTCAAAGTTCACCACAAAGCACTTGCTGAAGACCAGCAAGCAATAGCTTTGGATGCTCCTGGGGAAATTTTTGAGCAGAGCCAGCAGATAACTGATCAGGATAATTCAACATAGTCTGAATAATTCTAATCTCATGTGATACTGTTATTAAAATGAGTACCACTAACATTTACTCTGCATTTAAAGTTAATAAATGCAGGCAGAAAGGCATGCTTTGTTTTTTTTCCTTTGCACCTTGAGTTCTTAGTTAGGCAAACTGTAAGAATAGCTTTTATGCTTCATAGCAATAGTTCACAGATGTAAACTTGTTAAAACAGGTACATAAATTCTTTGCCTCAATTTACCCCTTCATTTGATGCTCTCTCCAGTTCAGGGGTAGAGGTGTTTGTGAACATAAAGATGTTTTGCTTATGTCATTCATTAAAAATAATATAGAGAAAAAAATCACTCTTGCAGTCTTCATTTAATTCACATCTGTGACACACAGGCAAGCAAGAAACGGGTGTTGTGGTGTGTCTGTGGCGTAAGTCCTTCTGCCTACTTCCCAGAGGTAGTCCTGCCGGACAGGGGTGTATCACAGAGAATGGAGTCTTCATTTTGTGAGACAGTAGAGAAGTATTTTCCAGGTCATGCCAGTAAGCATTACACTTCTGAACCATCAAACTACATGTCAAGAGTGCAGTGACACCAAACCTGATGTTTCACAAGAACAAATTGTCTTTCTGGAAACTTTCCAGTGCCTTGGCTGCTGAGTTCTCCTGAGAAGTGCAATGTGTTTTATTGTCGCTAAGAGGAGCTGTGTGTGAGGTTGCACAAGTTAACTGAATCCCTATAATATTAGGAGTTATCTTGCCAGTCTCCCTCACACAGAATTTCTGCAATATTTGATAGATGTTTTATCTAGCTATCTCAGGGGTTTCCTCTTGGTTTACTCTGAGACTGCTTTTAAAGCTATTACTGAATGTGTCCTTGCAGCTGTGGGAGTGGAATGTCACACAAAAGCATTGTATCTTTCATTTTTTAATAGGAGATAAATAAAATGTGTCTAACTTATGAAAAAGCACAGGGGATGTGGAAATACCATTAATACGTGTTTGTGGGTTTTTTTTCTTATAATTATAGCAGTGACTGGATCTTTCAAGCAGATGGGTATTGTAAGAGATGGACAAGAATTTGAGAATATTCTAATCATGAGATGAGCTCAGTAGGTGGATACCTACCTGGCCAGTAGGAAAAAGGGACAGGGAAATTATGTGATTGGGAAAAAGTATAACTATTCTTAAGTGCTGAGAATGGGGTGCATCTCCTTTTTAGGGAGGGCACACAGCTCAGCTGAACTGTACAACTTTAATAAACTTTTAATATCTTTTTGTATCTTTGCTTCGAAGACTTTGTCCTCTTTTCACATTCTGTTAGTGAGTTGGTGTTTCTCACAGTATAAAGAGGAGTCTGTAGTCCAGATTTATAGTGAAAACTTTATTTTAAAGGACTGATGTTTCTGGATGAAGGGCTCTAATGTTTGGTCTGCTACCAAAAGAATTATTTGTGTTTGGTAAAGCCAAAACTATATTTTTAGCAAACTTAATGTGAACGCAGGGTAAGTAGCCCGATACTTGGAACATTTGTGAAGAAAGATGTTCGTGATTCTACAAATGATAATGGTAAGCTCTTGTAGCCTCCCGAGTAGGACATTTATGGTTTCAGAACACACATTTTCCTGTGCCTTTTTTTTAAAAAAAATGTTTGTGTTCTGTATCCAAAAAGGGCTGGTTATATTATGGCTGAATGTGAAATGGGAAGGATTGCGATTCACAGTCCTTCATGGCTTTTTGTCTAAAGCAAATGGGTCCTTAAGTTGTTATGTATGTTTCTCTGGGGAAATGAGGTAACAGATTGGTTGGTCAGGAGGTCAGGTCACTCTTGTTATCTTGATGCAACACGAATGGTTTTGATGAGATGAAGAAAAATTAATCCTATGTCTATGTCAAGAACTAAGATAACTGCCCCTTGACTAACACCCCAAATTTATTCCTTACAACTGGAGACCTATTTTTGGGGGGGAGGCGGGGAATGCGGATGGTATGTTTTTTCGTCAGAGAAGTAGGAGTCTTAATTCAGGTGTGACAAGTAAGGGAGATGTGGATGAGGTGAAAGGTGGGAGAGAAAAGTAACACAAGTTCTACACCCAGCACCTTCCAGCTCCCTATGCCCGACTTGTAAGTACTGGCAGACTTTTTTTTATTTTGCTTTTTAAGTACATAAACATCAGTGGCAGGAGTCTCGGGGTGCCACCTCACTGGCCTGCTGTTGTTGGTTGATCAGATACCATAAGTTGCTGAGCATAGCTCTGTGCTGAGTCTGGAGAGATGCTTAGCAGATACAGTGTTCTTATTTACAGGCATGCATACAGAAGAGACAGAAAGCACAATTTAGGCTAGAAAGCTTACTTGCAGATGCTGGTTTGGAAGAGACAAAGTGATAAACTGCTACAGTTTGCAGTTTTCTCTGTGCTTAAAGATTGATCTAGAACACTGTGACTGTTAATTGGGAGGAGGCTTTCAGCAAGCTTTGGATAGGAGTGTTTCTGTACACTTTTCTTCTGTTTTTGCTTAGGCTATACTAGCAAGACAAACACACATCTCAACAAACCTAGTCTATGTTTTCTAAAGTGTCTGACTCCCCTTGACTATTACTTCTGATTTCACCATAGCAATAAATAGCTTGACGTTTCTGGGAGTTTGTGACATATCCCACTATTCCTGTTGTGGTATGAAGGAGCGCAACACTTAAGTTGTAGTCTTTTCCCTCCTCTCCTTCCTTTTTTTTTCCCCCCTCCTAGTTTTAATTGCCTCTTTTAACATTTTAAATGGATGCAAGAACTTAGCTAATGTATAAGTCAGTTGAACTTTGGGGAGACAGCCTGCAAATGCTGCTGTACCGCCTCCCAAGAGATGTTGGTCAGTCGAGCGTGTGAAATCATGCTGGAGGGAAGTGTCTGACTGTGAAGACCCATGGAATGGCTTATGCCAGAGCAGCAAGGTATGAAATCTTAGGTGGCTGCTAACCTGTTGGGCAAAGTCTGGAGCTTCCCAGGAGTAAGTAAAAATGAGGTACCTGTATTTCTTGTTTGAAATGCCTTCTCAGCCAAGCAAGGCTTTTTAAAAGGAACTCTTTTGAAAAATAACCTGCAGTTATCTCAGATCAAAATAAAATTGTTTTTGGCCTAAGCCAAAACTCTCATCTCTAAAATATATTAAAACTGCTGCTAAGGAACAGTGTGTATCTTCAAGGAATATGCCAAGTATGGTATTAGTAAAGCTGGAATTTGGAGGAAAAACCAGCTGATGGCCATTGTACAAGTTTTGTTCTCCAGTGTTCTTAACCATTGGCAAAAATACAGATATGTCATAACTGAAAACTGAACTGAAACAGGTGTGAATGCTGGGCTTAAGGGTTTAAGAAGTCCTCTTGTGATAGACAATTCATGGTTTTGCTTGTCACTGTAAGTGTAATTTGGCCTTGAATCCCTGCCTCCCACCTGTCAGGCAGGTGTTGTAACACTTATTTGAGTGCTAGGCATTTAATGGTGTAGCACTAAGGCACGCAGCACGCTCTTCTCTAATCCAGAGATACAGCACCCAGGCTGCCTCTTCCTGGTAAATTCAGGAGTCCAAAAGTTCAGATAATCCTGGAATGAATGCAGTCAAAAGTATTTGTTACACATACTGTGACATCGAACAAACAAATCAGTAATGTAACAAGACCGGAGCACCTGATCCTCATTTCCATCAGAAAAGTTCCTGCAGCCTGTTGACACAGGTGTCCCAGTAGTGCCAAGCAGTTAGGTGACCAAATCGCACCAGGCCCTCTTCTCTGTTGTCATTGTCTGTATCACAACACTTGTAGTATAAGGACAAAGTTTAATGAGGAAATAAATAGGGGTAATTTTTCCCTTGCTATCTTTTTCTCGAGAGTCTATTGGTTCAAGAACTCTCTGAGGTACAGGAGTCTGGGTTTAAGCGGATCCTCTCTTAGACAGAGTTGAACTACTTTGCTTTTCATTCCTAGATAATTATCTGTGGAGTTCTGGAGAATTTTGAGGACGTTTCCCCGGTCCTCACACTGAACTCCTTCTGCAGGGACACAGTTAAGTATTTATTGTTTCCTGGCAGCGGTGGTCCGGGTGGCAGTTCTCTGTGCTGCTTGAATCCAAGGCTGCCCCCGTACCGCGTTGCAGCACAACTAGGAGTTGGCATGGATGCTCTGTTACCCGTTGGGCTCCTGCCCATCCCGTTCCCTTTGCTGCGCGGCCAGCTGAAAGGGCTGGCAGCGGCTCACACGTCTCCACGTTTCGCTGCCATGCCCGCCCTGGAAAACTATAACCTGCTCCTTCCCGCTCCTGCGCAGCCCACCTCCAGGCTGGGGGGCAAGGCGCGGCCGATGCAAGGACGCTGAGGAGGGGCATGGATGGCGCCTGCGGGCAGGAGGTCGCCGTTACGCACCCCCGACGGGCGGGGAGGGTTCCCCGGCGCCCAGCGGCTGGAAGCCCCCACGGCAAGGAGGCGTTAGGGGACCGAAGGGCGCGGGGCCGCAGCAGCCCAGGGACTACAGCTCCCAGCATTCCGCGGGGCGGCCCTCCGCCGGCGGCCCAGGGAACTGACGCGGCTGCCCCGGGAGCCGACCTCGCCTTCAGGCCGCAGCATGAACGGCAGCGCGGTGGGCGGCGGCTTTTCCGAGGAGGTCATCAGCCTCACCCGCAGGCCCTCGGGTAGGGCGGGGGCTGCCGCCCCTCACCCGGCTTTCGGCGCCTGCCGGGCCGGGGCGGGTGGGGGGCGGCCGGCCCGGGGGTCCCTTAGCGGGCGCTGGGGCGGCGGCGGCGGAATCGCG
>VZRU01016168.1:14108-33164 GCA_013398155.1 Pedionomus torquatus | reverse complement strand
TCCGCTGCGGCTCCTGTCGCTTTCAAGCCAGGCGACAGGTGCCCAGCACTCAGCCGGGTTGGACACCCCCAAATTAGGGCGCGTTTTGGAAGAACGTGACCGTGTCTTGCACCGTCAGCAGCCTGTTAATGGTTTGGGGGTGGCATTCGAGAGGGCTTCAGGGGGGCAAGGGAGAGGAGCCCAGGCTGGAAGGAAGAGGGAGCAGGGTAGTCAATGGGGAGTTTTTTTGGCGTTGTTTTTCCAGTCACAGCAGCAGCCTGTGCTGCTGTGGGAGCCTGCAGGCGCCCGGCTGCCCTCCTATTTTCACAGGATTTATGATGCCATTCCAGTTGCGCTTTCAGAAGTGTGGCAAGTTAGCACTGAATGTGCAGTTCTGGAGCAAAAGCCTAGCCCACGGAACCACAGGCTCCAGGGAGGTTTTGGAACCAGAGCTGTGCTTTGGTGTGCGAGGCCTTCTCTTTAATTCAAATGAGTGTGAAAGAAAATATGACAGTCCTTCTGTCCGCACAACTGCTGGGTGTGGCTGCTGGCGAGCCTTGACTCCATCAAAGGCCCCCCCAGGGATCCACACACTAACATTGGTGGAGTATGTGCCATTTTCCTTTCTCCAGGGTGAAGATAGTTCCTCTGCTGGGCTGGGGTCGTTCCTGACTCCCCATGCCAGCGATCACACCCCAGGGGATGAGCCCAGCAGGTAGCCCTCTGCCTCCCTTGCTTACTGGGGCAGCCACCGGTCTGAAAGATGCATTAGCCCTGTGTGAAAGACCTCAAGCTAACGAAGCCATGCTTGTCGGGGAAAACTGTTCGCTAAACGAAGCTGACTCAGATGGGAAAGCTGTTTCCATACGTTTGGGAACCTAAAATCTTGAGAGAGGCGGAAGGGGATATTGAAGGGGAGAGTTGAGAGGTCTTGAATGTGGACACAGCAGTTCAAGTCTGATCACTGCAAGCAACATTTGTGCTGTCGTTAAGATGAGCTGTGAATTCTTAAAGTTAGGTTTCTATGTTAGTTGATTTGGAGGTCGTACAGCCCTCTATGACCTTGATGCCTTTACCTTGTGAGTTATTATTAATTTTTGTGGAAGGAACAAAATGCTGCATTCTGTAAAGTATAGTATAATCCCATAATCTCTCTAAACAGAATTTTGACTGCAACTTCTTAAAATATGTCTGCTGCTAAACACCTCTGGCAAAATTTTGCTGAGGAGATGAATGTGTTTACAGTGGAAAAAATGCGTCCATGTCTTCCTTTCAAATTTCCTGATGAGGTGCTAGGCTGAAGTGAGATGTAAAATCTGGCTTTATGGAAAAGGAAGTAACTTAATTGGTTCAACTTGCAATATTAATAAATCTCTCTTTTCCTAATCCTGCCAATTGTGATGTTTTTTAATGTCTTTTTGAGGGACAGTTTTTGGGGGGGTCAAAGGATGCATAGCAAGGTCTACAGCCTCAGAGAGGGTCAGAAGTTTAGCCAAGAGTCTGCTTTTAAAGCTCTGCCATTCCACTTCAGGTCTCTTGTAGACAAGGGATTTAGTGCCGTGTGCTCTCTCTTCTTCTTGCTCCTTTTCTCCAAGTTGTGCTGTGTCTCTTTCTGTGGCCTCATGAACTGGAAGGGAAGAATAGCAGAGAGCTCAGGGAACGACAGGGAAGATATTTTTAGCTAGAGTGGAAAGTGCTGGAAAGGAATGCCACAGTGAAGAATCCCTTTGCTTAACTTGGTCTAGCATGAACTGCTGCCTTTTTTTGTCACTAAGATCTGCTCCTACCTCATGTTGGCTCTTCTGTTGAAAGCTGTGACTTTTGATGGTTTTTCCAATCATGGGTGAAAACTTGAAAAATGTATACTTTTGTGTGTGTGTATATATATGTGTGTGTGTTTGGGGATTTTGATGTATGTGAGAGAGAATCATTGTACTCTGAAACTCTGATTCCTTCTTTATGGCTTTTTAATAAATGTTGGTTAAACTTTATACTCTCTGTAGCATTGATTCCATTTTCTTCCTTGTTTGCCTGAAGCTGCCAGGAAGAGGAGGAGGGGAAAAAAAATGGTGTGGCAAGATTGCTGTTAATATTTCTTTACTTCCCAGCTGTAGATGCACACCTAAAATAGCATGACTCATCTTGTATGTCCTTTGATCTCCTATGACTGATTTAAATTGCTGCCTCCCAGCAGGCACAACATGGTTTTGCTTTCATTTGCAACTTTCCCTTTCAAAGTTTTTGGTCCTAACTTTGAAAGTGAGAAAGAAAGAGAAGATAAATAAATCAGCCTGGCTGGATGTGGGGACAGTTCGCCTCCAGCAGTTCCTGACAGTAGGTTTTGGACTGGTTTATGTCAGAAAAATAAGTGTGGCTTTTTTGTTTGTTTGTTTCTCTATTTTGCATATTTGTAGGATTTTTTTCCTTTTCCTTGACTTTCTTTTTTTTTCATTGCAAGCCTCTTGTTAGGGGACCTTTCACATCCCTTGTCACAGACTATTATTTGCAGAGAAACTTAGCTGCATCTGCAGTGGGGAATTGGCTCTCATAACCTGTGGTTTTCCAGATTTTGTATTCAATTTGTTCTAGTGGATTTCAGTGAAACAAGAAGGCTTAATCTTTAATTACACTTTAATCCAGCAGCTGCTTCCAGCTAGAGATCTGTAATCAAGGCTTACTTTAAAGAACAATATGAAACATAACAAAAGTATGAAGTGGATATCAGTTCTGTTTAATGTATGTATTCTTTTTTGTTTTACTTTAAACCCCAGAACTTTGCCCTTATTTCCTGTGTTTTGAATTCCTGAAACAGTAAGATTAACTTAAATGCAGCTACTTTAAATTCTAAGTAATCACTTTTTTCTCTTGGAGGCCAAGGACGCCAGTTCCAGCTCCTTAGATGTGGGAGGGGAATGTTCTGAGCTCTAGGTACCCTCGAGCTGGTAGCACAGTTCCTCTTGCCTGTTTCCTCATCTATAGACAGTGTATAAAGCTTCTCCCCTTTCTTCTCTCTGTTTCCCAGCTCATGGAATGCTTGTCAAGCTCTATTTCATGTTGCTCAAGGGTAATGACTTGGTATAGCCTCCTGTGAAATGCAGAATGCTTTCCTTTTTCTTTTGTCCTGTTCTGAAGATGTGTATTCTGCTAAAAGCTGAATTGACATTTCAGAAACCGTGGCATGTCCCTTAGTATTCCCCAGTATGTCCCTGGAAATGGCTCAGGGATGTTTTATGGAATGAAGCATCTGGGCCCTCAGGCATTCAGGGTTTTTCCTCTGCTTTCAAGACCAATTTAATGAGAATAACTTTTCTAGACAGTGATGGTTGGAAAGAATGGTGTCAACTTATGTGCTGTGAATTTCGGTATGGTGGAGATAACAGGACAATGTGGGAGGGTACAATCCCCAATAACAGCAAGAGTATCTGAAGCTTTGAACTTTTTTCTCATTAGCTTTCTCTCTGGCTTACCTTAGGGCTGGGCTTCAATATTGTTGGTGGGACAGATCAGCAGTACATTTCCAATGACAACAGCATCTATGTCAGCCGGATCAAAAAGGATGGGGCAGCTTACCTTGATGGCCGGTTACAAGAAGGAGATAAGATTTTATCGGTAAGCCCTTTCTTCTGTGCCCTGTGAGTTCTTGAAATGCTGTGAAATGAATTTTGAAATAATCAGAGGTGTGATATGAGATGCAAATTTGCCATCAGAGTGCACAGAGAGGAAGGATGTGATGAATGCAATTAGATGACACTGAACAAACTCCATGGAGAAGCTATCTTGGGTGTCTGGGGAGGGCTTTGAGCAGTAGGGGAATGAGTGCTTCTACACGTGGGCCTGTTTCTTCTGCCTTCTTGATTTGTCTCAGCAGTGGTGCTTGGTGCTGTGCTTGTATTTCCTCTGTGATTTACTCTAAGGTTTTAGAATCTATCAGACCTTCTCTTGCTCACAATAGATCATCATTTACACATGTGTAAATAAAGCTTTTCCACTTTTTTTGACTGGTAGTCCATGATTACTGATCCTTACTTAGGGGGATTTTTAGACTTTAAAACTTCCAGGCCATAAAACTCTTCATTTCAGCTCATGAGGAATAATACGGGTGGCTTTACCTTTCAGAAGAGTGTTTTCAGGTGACTGAAGTTCAGTCACACTGGTTCTTCAGACAGTTGGCAAGCATACAGGACAATATGCTTTACAAAGTGATGAGTGAAGTAGCATCTCCTAGTGTGAAACATGAGCTTTTAATACTCCTTAATTTTATTTTATACTTGTTTATTATGATCCCCATGTAATCTTTTTAGGTTTTACAGAGTGTCTTGCACTAGTTGGAGCCTATTATTGATCCAGCAAATGATATTAAGTTAAATGGAGAATATTACCCTGTCTTTTCTTGGCAGTTTAATATTTATGTACTTGTGTTTGGGGAGTCTAAATATTAAGAGAAGGGAGGCACTAGATGTGGTCTCAGGGCATACAATTAGGGGTAACAGGGATGAAAAAGAAAAACTTATCATCAGTTAGCAAATGAAGTCAAGTAGGTTATGAAAGGTTGTGCCATGAGATTTTTTTTTTTAATTAAGAAAAATCCTCACACATTCAAATGGATGCCAATATGCACATAACTCCTTTTTAATTTTGTTACATCAATATGCTTTGAAATGTATGTTTACAACACTCTTTCAAACAGAAGGGTTTCAAAGGTAGACCAGTAGAGGGAACAATGTGGGAAAGAGACTCATAATTTTGCTGTACCAGCTCTTTTATTTTCATGAGCAGTCGTAATTACACCTTTGATTTGTTTCCAGTAAAGCAACAGCATAAGAAGCTGCTATTGACACACCTGTCTTCTTATATTCTGATTTTGCTTCTAGGTAGTCCTTTTTCAGTACCTCTGTGTTATGGTTTGGAGTTTCTCATGTTACCTCTCAACATATGAAAATTCATCTATTTGTATTATAGATTTATGTGGATCTTGCTGATTAAATTATCATGTCCCAAATGCAGAGTTTTGTGAAACAGGAAGATTTTTGTTTCCTTTATCTCCTGTCTTTCCAATGTTAGCCTACGTCATTAAAGCTTTGCCTTCTGCCCTTCAGCAACTTGTTCTCCTTTTCCTTTCTCGCTAGGTCAATGGCAGAGACTTGAAGGATTTGCGGCACAAGGATGCTGTGGAACTGTTCAGGAATGCGGGCTATGATGTGTCTTTGAAAATTCAGCGCAGGGTATGTTTTACCTGCTTCTTAGGACTATTTCTCGCTCATGTTGGACTGGTTTCTCTGATGGATAACTCTCTATTTCATGAGGCAGAAAAATACTGTGTCCGGGTGTTCAGTGTGAATTATATGTATAAAGATTTTGTTTGGATTGTGGCCTCTAGTTGACCCACATCTGTAATCATCCATGCATGTTACTTTGTAACAGTGTCGGTGCAGAGGTGAGTTTGGAGAAGTCTTTGTTTTGCTGGACTGTGGTGTGTTGTCTTGCCAATCTCCTTTCTCAGAGGCGAAGGTTAGTCTGTGAAGACAGAATCTCAAGTTGTCTAGTCTCGTTTTGGAGGCAAACATCTTACTGGAGACAAAACTCCCCTGTTGTTTCAGAGGTCATAGCTGATGTTAATGTTGAGGGGTGTGTGTGGCCCACCACAAAGGAGCAAATGTGGGCTGCTATAGTTTATATATACCAGCACTGTTTTGTATATAGAAAAAGCAGAATCCTTAATCCACTATTGTAATTTGAAGGTCCCTGGCTAGCACTGAAGTACAAAGAAAATATTGATCAGTGTGCTGGTTGGGAGAGGTGTGTTGAGGCCCCTTTTCTACTCCTTTGGTAAAGGAGTAAATCTTCTGGAGCAGTGTACAGGACAGATAAGAAAAAGGGAGAGAATTAGTGATCCCCTTTTCCTGGTAAAGACAGTAGGAAATGCAGTGGTGGGAAGTGCACCAAGGGATGATTAAGTCTGTGTGTGTCATTGCTTCTGCTGTATGAGACATACCCTGCTCCAGCTGGTGGAGTCCTCACTTACAACGTGGCTGAGAAACATGAGGGTGCCCAGTTAATGACTGGGAACCCTGGAGTAAAGCTCAGTCTGCTCA
The DNA here is from genome assembly GCA_013398155.1 of Pedionomus torquatus. Taxonomy (NCBI): domain Eukaryota; kingdom Metazoa; phylum Chordata; class Aves; order Charadriiformes; family Pedionomidae; genus Pedionomus; species Pedionomus torquatus. Next base: position 27,093 of record VZRU01016168.1, on the reverse strand, counting down.
AAGCCATTCTAACCCTCCCATCCAGCTGGGGAAACCATAACCATCTTGTACATCCTTACAGAACCACCTGGGCCTGACACAGAACTGGGAGCTCTGCTGTGGTGGCCTCTGACACAAATACTTTTTGTTGTTTTTTTTTTCCCCTTGTAGTTGCAGCCACAGAATGGCCCTGTGGGTCATCGAGACGATGGAGAATCAGGTGGGCTTCCTCTAGCAGCCTTTCTTGTGCCAGGTCTGGTGCTCACTGCAGCAGCGGTCTGGATCTTGCTGAGGTATCGACAGCGGATGTGAAGAGTTCACGTTTTGGATATCACTGCGTATTTTACACGGCTATGATGTAATTTAAAGAGAGAGAATCGACGATTTTATCACAGACTGATGCCAAAAAGGATCATTGCCTATCATAAAGCTGCTGCTGCTGTTCTTATATATTGATTTTGTTGCAGGGTGGATGGAAGTGGAGAGGTAGACGTGAAGGGAGATGACTGTGTTCATGCATAGAGTGGGATAGCTGTTTTGGTTTTTTTTTTACTAATCTGAGGAGGTTTTGCCATCCCTCTCTATTTTGCACCATGAACTTTCAAAAACACTCATCTGTTCCATGTTTTAAGATGGGACTTTTGGTTAAAGGGAGTGGGGGTGGAAGTGGTTTTAAATCAAAAACATTTACTAGAGGCTTTACCTTGTTTCCACTGAATTTGTCTTGAAACTAATGATCCCTGTCTGAACCATGAATAAAGAGAAGCAATGTGGAGGGTATATTATTTTTCCATTGAATTTTTATTGGTTGTTGCTAAATAAATGCCTTAAGAAAAATGTATAAAATCTAATCTTTGGTTTCACAGGTGAAATCATCAGTGTAGCTGCTGATTTAATGATAGTATGCTGTACTGGTAAGGTATTCTACCAGTTCTGGAAAGACAGGAGATAGATTGCTGCTAGAAAAAGACTTTGTCAGAATTCTTGGGTCAGAGTTGTAAGGGAAATCTTTTCACAAAATGCTGGCGTGCCAGAGAGAGACCGTCAGACAATTGAATCACAAGGATAAGCAGTGGCAAGAGGTTTGGGCATGCTGAAGTTGCAGAAGAGTTTTTAAACTAGTAATGAAGCAATTGTCCCTCCGTCTGTCAAGTGGGCTGAAGTCTGCATCTTTCAGGTTAAAGGTCTGTTTTGGGGATTATTTTTTGCATGGGGAGTACATAGATCAAGTTTTCTGTAGCAGCGGACTTGCTCCTTGCAGTCAGAATATCTTACATGGATTGAAAGGAAGAGGTGCAGAGCAGGCTGAGATCGTCCTGGCTGTTGCTGGTTTGTGATGTTCAGGAGATAGACTGGCAGGTATAAGCCCGGGTAAGCCTTAGCCAATAAAACCAAAGGAAGAGACCCTGCTGAATTTACCTGCAGGGGCTCATCCCCATCACTGTGATTTGAGTGGTTTTAAATGCCCCAGCTGACATGAGCTCTGTGGGGTAGTACCTGTTTGTCTTGTCTCCAAGAAATCAATGTGTTTTGTTGGTTTTTTTGTAAAAGCAAAGCAAAATGCGTGGTCTGATTTGTTTGGTGCCTCAAAAAAAAATCATATATGCAATATATATTTTCAAACAAAAACTGGTGTCATGGTGCTTTGCTTATCTATATGTATTATTCTAGCAGGACATTGCCAATAGATTTGAAATCATTGTGTGTTTGCTCCGGGCTATATTCCTGGCATCTGCTGGAGATAGAAATGGTCTGCTGTTATACATGACATCCCTAAATCACCACGGAGTTTCAGAGCACTTAGACCACATGAAATCTTGCTTTGGCATATAAACTGCTCTAGGCGAAGGGAAAGAGGAAGCAGGAAGAATATTGCTGAATGTTCTTAGGAGACTTTGGGAAAAGACTTGAGGTTTGGTGAATGTATATTGATATTGGATGGCCTGGGCTCATGTGTGCGGTGACTTGCCTTGGCCCACAAACCACTTAGGCTTGATAGTAGGACTGCTGTTAGGATGGCTCTTTGAGATGCAGCAGGAGCCAGCTTGCTTGTCTGTGACTTGCTGTGAATACTTGGCTGTGGTGTCCACCTGGAGCACACACGTGCATTAAGACAGGTGATTAGGAGTTAATGCTGTATCACAGCCATCAGACTAAAGACATGGGCAGTAAGAAAAAGGTCTGTCTGGGACAAATTTCTTGTTAGCCCTTTTCTGAGTCAAATTTATGTGAGGGAGTATGTGGGGGATTTGCAGACATGGTTAGTTTTACTCATTTTGTACTGAAGCAAGCAGAGAATGCAAAGCCTTTGGGTTTTCATGTTTGTTTTGGTTGGTTTGTTTGTTTTATTTGGGGTTTTTTTTCACCTTTCAGCTTTGGGATTTTGATGCTGTTCAGACATGATTGCCATAGGTGTTGCAGGCAGTGTAATACTGGGGGAGGGTTATATCCAATGCCCAGATAATTGATGTGCCTTACTGAGCAAGAAAAGGCCCTTCTGGTGTATAGTGTTCCTTTTGGATTTCTTTTTACAATTACTGAATAATTTTAATACCACACCACTAGTTCAGTGGCTTTTCCAGAAATCTCAATAGTAATTTTTATTCAGAATTTAAGCAGTTCAGTCTAACACTCAGGAATACCTTTCTGAGTCTGTGGCCTTCGAACCAGCACTCAAGGAGTACCAAACCGTCTCTTTTCCAATCCCCAGCTACCTGTTATTCCATTTACTGACAAAATCCTTGTGGGAAAATGTACCTCAACCCCAAACACTCCTGTGAGCTGTGGCTCATATTGCTTTTTTTCAGCAGCTGAACTGTCTCACCCAAGCTTTGTGTGTTTCCCAAAGTCTATTCTACTGTGTGATTTCTGTAGCCTTGGGTTTCATCTCTGTGCTGGAGGCTGCATACACATTTCCCATCATTGTGGAAGAAGTGAATTAAAAAAACATCTAATGAGGACAGTTTGTAAATGCAAGTAATTGGAGAGATTCTTAGCTTTTGTTACAACTTAAATCTCTGGGGTCTGAAAAAAAAGCTGAAATACTGAAGGCAAACATAAAAAGCATTGTAATTGTTATTTGGATGTTTGGGTTTTTTAAGAGTTCATTTGCCATTAATACTGAGGGTTTCTCCCACATTCTCATCTGTTCCTTCAACTTTATTGTGAACTTAGTGACCTGCAGAAGCCTGGATTTTCATATTCATAGTTTAAAGACAAATCCATCTAGTTTGACTTCCTGTATGTTCTTGGTGTTTGTGTCTCACAGTCTCCTGAATTGTATGTGCTAATACTATGTATTTGACTTAGAATAATCAGACTTGATCTGAAGACAGGAAGATGCACTACTTCTAGCACTTTTTAATTAAAACCAACTAGAAAGGAGTGTGTGGGAGGGAAAGGTGCCTTACTTTCAGTTTGCCTTTAGGTTCCAACAACTGGTTTGTTAGGTTCTGTGCTAGATTAGAGGCCTGTAATAATTGATAGTCCCTCTCTGTGAAGGGATTTGTGTGTTGTAATTGCCTTATGTCTCACATTGTTTTTAAGAAATGAAGCCAACCAAGCCCTCTAAGATTCTCAGTGTAAAATACTTTCTCTCTTGGGGTAGTTTCTGTGGCTTTCTCCACCTTTTCCAGTGTTCCTGTATTGCTCTGTAAAATCCAGACACCCCAACCACGTGCCTAATCTCAGTATTGAGCATGCCAATGCCATATACTAGGAGTTTTCTGTATCATTTTTATCTGCAAACCTTAGAGGTTTTTTTGGTGAAGGTATAGCCACATGCAAAGCAAATTTAAGCTAACTGCTAAGAGCTGGCTTTTCTTAAGTAACATTTACAAATCTTTTTAGAAGTGGTGCACAGCTTTCCCCTTCTTCCTTTGGTAAACCACAGAACAAACACCATTGCTACATTAGAGGTAAATTTCTTAATTTCAGTTTGTAGATCAAAAGAGCAATCCCTTTTTGTCATAGCATGACACTAGAAATGAGTATTAAGTGTCTGTGTGTTCTGACTTCTAAATCCACATCCGTACCCAGATGTAACCTGCATGGTATGGCTGAAGGAGACTGATGTGTTTTGCTGAATGACTGCACCTCCTATTGAATTGGCTGTGCAGGTTGACAGGCCCAGATTATATTCTCTCTGCTTTGTCTGCTGCATTATTTATCAGTCTGCTATCTTTAGTAGTACTGGTTTTGTTGTCTGATAGACTATTGGTGAAAACACTGGATGGAGTTTGATACAGAGGCAGTGTCCAACTGTTGGTATCTCATGGCTATTGAATTTGTTCTGTAATGGATGCATTTTGACACTGGGTTTTTTTATTTTTTATTTTTTTTATTAGTTTTTTTTTTTAAAGAATAAATTTATCGGCATAGTACTAAGTAGATTTTATCTGTTCTCTTGGTGGCAGAAGCTGATACTAGGGTAATAATCAGGCCAGGTGGGCTTTATAAGCCAGTCTCTCTCCCCTCTTCTTTGCTCATTTAGTGATGTGGGGTTTAACCTCTGGAAGTCATTTTCCTCTACTCAGATTGAAGAGCAGATAATTTACTAATGGGACAGTGCCCCCCAGGCTGGAAGGCCTGGGGAAAGATTGTGTGGAGAAGTCTGAAGGGAGGGCATTAACGATACCCTTGTCCTCTGGTTTCCTCAAGACTTGTTTAGGCAGACTTGTGCCACATACCTTCTTCCATGCTTGGTGCATGTCCTCTCTGGAGCTCTGCTCTACCTCTCCCCATGTGCAGTCAAGGGGGAGTCCAGGCCTTTCAAAGCTTCTTTGAAGAAGGATCCACGTATGATGGGAACGTACACTGGTTTAAATAAAGAGCAATGTTGTGCAAACTCAAAATGGCTTTCTGTGTCACCCCTGAAAGGCTTTGTCCTTGCTTGCTGTAACTGCAGCTGTAACTGATGGCAGGCAAACTTGGCTGTAGAGAGAGCCGTCTACCTCTTACCTGGCTGGCACTCTTAGTAAAAAAGAGTAGCTGTGCTAAATATACAGAGTAGATATTCAGGTGGCTTGTGAATGATTGGAGATCGTTCACCAAGCTTTCATCCTTGTGTTTGTGTCTGAGTCTTCCAGCCATGTTTGCCTTCAGTAAAGTTCTCTTCCGTCTTGTCCCTCTTCACCTCCCAGCAGCCTAGCGTTTGTGCCTGGCTTGCACTTTTTGCTGTGACAAAAGTAATTGTCATAGAAAAATTTCTGCTTTTGCTCTGTCGGCAGATACTGTTATTTTTTTGATTCAACTGTGTCACCTTTATTGCTCTGAACTAGCTATTGGACTACTTGTTTCTTATTCCTTTTCTCTTCCCCTTGGAAATGAATGCACTTTAGTTCTGCAGCCACCCTCGTTCAGGCTGGCTTGTCAGGTGTTGGAGGGGCAGATCACCAGAACACCAAGCACCAGTGTGGTCTCTTCTGAGGTGGTGGAAGCCATACAGCTGGAGGCTCTGATCAGCTCTGAACTGAACCCAAAAAAGCCCTAATGCTTTTGCTAAGTATCCGTATTTTAAGCAGGATGGTCCAGTCTCTACAGCAATAAAGGCTGGATTCCAGTTTTGGGAATGCCTCTGAAGATTTGTGTTGATGTCATAAGAACTCCAGCTTCAGGCTTGCCCTTTTTGACCTTATGATGTGTCTGTCTTGCCTTTCCAGGTTCCTGATTGTGGTGGTGGTGGGAGAAAAGATGTTTCCAGTTGTTGGTATGTCAGTCCCCATTAGGCCTTTACCCCATCTCCAGCTGTGGGCTGGATGGACAGAATAGGCAGATCTTAGGGCTTACCAACTAGATGACGATGTATCCACTGCTGAGGAAATTGCAGCAGAAATGAAGTTTCTGCGAAGCATGTCATGCTTTTGCCAGGACAGAGTATTTCCAGGGAAAGAAGAGAGAAAGTTTAGCAAAGGCAAGCAGAGTTTTGGAATGACAGCTGTGCTTGGGAAAAGGGTGGCTTATATATCAATGGCTAACAACATTTCTGGGGAAAATTTTTGGAAGGGACTTAGAGTGGATGAGGAAAGAAGAACTGAAGAAAACCTGTTTGTTCTTATAATGCCTGTCAGGGAAGTGTGCTCCTAAAGAAAGTGAAATTAGATTTAAAAGCAATGATGGCTGAACCTGGTTCAGTAGGACTGCTTGGGCTTTGGGGAGTCAGGGAACACGGCTGGGTCTGGCTGATTTAATCGCACTGTTTTCTAGGAGTGGAGAAGTAGCACTGTGAGATGTATAAGTTGTGCTGCTTTTTCAGCTTTGACACAGCCACCTGCTTCGGTTACTTTGGTCTAACTAGTAATAAACACTTGAACCATTAGAGCGACTGGATGTTAGTAACATTCATGCAAATAACTACAAGCTCCAGTTCATCAAATCAATTCAAATTTAGAGTTCATAGACAGTTTTCAAGGTAGATTGCTGACATTGAAGGACATCAAGCTGTTAAACAGGAAATAGTCTAAGTTAGATGGTTCTGTGGGTATTTAATATTCATTAGTGCAGGAAAATGCAAGGTTCTGAAAAGTGTTTTCCAAATCTAGAATGATTGAGATACTAGCAATCTGGTGGTAAAACTTATTAGCATGGGAATTCCAGGTGGAGTTGGAGACCATATGAAAGGAATTACTTGCTTAACGGGTGAAATATTTGCTGTCTCAATTGGGTACGTAGGCTGTGTGGGAGTCAAAATGCAACCCATGAAATAGTGGGTTCACAGTTATTCCAAATAGTCTTTTGCATTCATTGTTTCTCAGCATGTTTTAGCAAACTTCTGTATCACTGAAACTATAAAACATGGAAGGAAAGGGGCTATGAGAATTGCAATAGTTAGGGCTTCTTTCTTCTTTCTAAATATAGTCCAAAGTTTGGGAATATAGTTCAGAAATTTAATTTTAAAAGGTGAGTAGTAATCTGTGATTATGTGGATTTAATTTTAAAAGGTGAGTAGTAATCTGTGATTATGTGGATTTTTTTTTTATACAAAGAAAGTATTCACATATTCTTGGTTTTGCCATGGGAAGGGAGCAGAAGGCAGGTAGGAAGTAAGACCAGAAAAGGCACAGAGCAGGGTGGGTTTCAGTGGGATGTTCCTCCTTTGCGCAGGGAGCTTCCTTGCAGAAACCGACCTCGGCCCCTTCATCTGAGCCCCTGCAGCAGTGTGAGGCTTCTGAGTCCTAGCTGTCACATGCCATGTAGCTGAATTGCAGCAGGAGTGCCCCAAAAGCCAATTTGTTTGCCAGACAGGCATTTGAATATCATAGATCTGCAAAGAAATTTCAGTCCTTTCTCTTAATTTGCTTGAGTTTTTCCCTAGCAGTGGTACCAGCTTTGTCAATTAACCATAAACCACTGAGGGAGTGTTACATACATATTGTCAGGGAATCTGACCAAACTGTTACCTTTCTTCTAGTGGTAATTAAAGGGAATGTTTGCATCTGTGCCAAAATTGTACAATACAGTGGTTTAAGGGGCCTACTGCATTTCACTTGAGGATGGAACATGACTTCAGATGTTCTTGTGTGAACATTTAGACGTGCTGAGGTAAGGAGGAAAAAGTCTTCCTGTTCTGTATTCAGGTTCTCCCTGCTTGGCAAGCTTTGATTAATTTCTCCTTCAACTGCTGGTATGTCACATTTGGCTACTGAATTTGTTTGTAGTATATAAATATGTACAAAAATCCTAAATGGAGGATTTAAGAGCACTCATCAGCTGAATGAGAACACGGGATTCTGGAGCTATGGTATCAAGCTGGAAAAGAAAACCAAACATGATCCAGCACATGGACTTCTGCTGCTGTGGTTAAAAAGCAAAAGCATGGTTGAAATGCTGCTTCAGGGAAACCCCTGTACTCTGTCACTCCTGTCTCTAAGTGCTGTTTTAAATGTTGGCATCAGAATCTGTACAGTGGTGCTCAAGGTGAACAGTGGAGTATGGAGATATGGGCTGGATGTGAAAGGTGCTGATTATAAATGACCAGCTGGAGAGGGAGAAGGGTTTGGGTAACCTCGAGGGCTCAACAGTTGTTGCTAATGGATGAGGTCTGGGCTACCTTATGGCACTGTTTGAGGGTGCCTCCGTTGATGTCCTGTGAGTATTTGTGCTGATTCTTTGAGAAGCAGGTCCTACTTTCCAAAATGTAGTCTTACTTTTTGCATAGAGTCAATATGCCCTTGATTTTAAAGTGGTTAAAGGGATTTGCTCTTCAGCTTCAATTGACTGAAATAGGTTTTGACAGTTGTGATCTTTAACATTTTGGAGGTGAGATTGTAGCCTGTCCTGTAATAGGGGCAACCACTTCTGATTCAGAGCTTAACAACAGGGGTTACAGAGGATAAACATCATTGTTGAGAAGAATAATGTTAGGCTGGTGTTCCTGGAATGCTTCTCCTGGCAGTGAGGGCAGGTGGGAGGAGAAGGATACTAGAGAGTTGTCACTCTTCCTTGTCAAATGCTGATCTATTTTAAGAGCACCAAACTGGAAACTGTTGTGTAAAACTTTGCTTTGTTATGGCCTTCTAGTGATTTTTTCAGCGGCTGAAATACATTGCTTTTTTGCTGGCCTGTCAGCAGAAAGTAGTCACTTTTTCCACCTGATCTGGCAGTTTCCTGCCTGTCAGCAGCTCCTGCAGCACTGGAGGGACACAAGAACTTTTTCAACCCTTAAGTGGAAACCACAAACTTGAGGCTAAATACAGGCTGATGCATTTCCTCTGAATTTAACTTCAGTATGTTGATCAGATAGACAACCTGAGAGAGAAGAGTGTTTTTCCCTGTGGGGAAGAGATCTCTATTTGCCCTTACTGAAAGGCAGAGAGGTAATTGCCACCTGTGGGACAGGGATGAGTTAGAAGGGAAATCTGAGCGTGCCCCAAAGCTGTCCTCTTGAGATTCTGATTCAGAAATTAATTCAAATTGTTTGGCTTGACTTTTGAAGGTATTCTGCACATCTCCTGTACAGATTAAATCTAAGGTGTTGAAAGTAGGATGCTTGTTCTGTGAAACCACTGGTAATGGTGTATTTCTGTCATGTAACAGTTTCCCTGGTAAATTTTCTGATACATAGTGTTTGTGTGGTTTAGCCACCGTACTTTTCATGAGGGCACCTTTCTCTATCTGAACCTATTTTTAAGTGTGTAGTACAGTAGGGATGGAAAAAACCCCAGAAGTAATACTGTATACACACAGAAATGACCGATCTATACAATCACTGCCTGTTGAAGATAGGAACGCTGAGCATTAATTAGCAGTTCACAATTCATTGGTTTCCAAGATGGCAGTATCAAATCAATGCGATGTTCTTGATCATGATCATTAGCTTATCTAAATACATGTGTTGACAGTTGTTGTTTTATGGGGAAGGATCAGACAAACGTTCTGCAAGTTGGGAAGCATGAATGCTAAGAAGAATGTGGTGCAAGGAAAATGAGAGAGTAATGCAGATGTAATGTTGTCACGGGTGGTGAAAGGGTTGAGTCAGACTCATAGGTGCTAATAGCTGTTATCGATGAAGGAACTCTTTGTCAAACAGTTGTTAGTATGGTTTAAGCTTATAATTTGGGGGCCTGTGTGTTTATCCCCAGGCTTTAGCAACACAGAATGTTCAGGAGCTGATGCTCGTAACTACTTGTTCACAGCTGCTTGCACACATGGCTGCGTAGAGAAGGTCTCCAGTGAGATGATCTATGCCGGAGTCGGTGACTGGTTGTATTTTCCCTTGGCTAGGGGGATGCGTGATGATTATTGAAATAACCTTAAAAGAGCATGAATAGGGCAGAAGAATGGATAGCTCTAATATTTTACCCAGCAAGTCTTCAGCTTTGCATACCAGAATAAGTAGCACATTAGAAGTGTCTTTTACACACATCAGGAGGAAAATTTGCTCATCAGTGGAGTTACCAGTGCTGAAGAGAAGGCATGTTCTTGACTTTCACTTCTTTCACTGTCTGAGCTGCAGTTCTCCCCTTTGAGGAGAGAATGCATTGACTGTGCTTCTTTCAGGATGATAATAACAAACTTTTCCATAAGAGACAACTCCAAACTAGTGAACTGCGTCCAAACATTGTACAAATTCAAATAGATATAGCTGGACCAAATGTTTGTTCAGAGTGGAGACTTTGAAAAGCTTACCTAAGTGGACAGTGCCACAACTCTCTAAGCAATAGTTCATAGACATGGGCTATATTCTAGGATTTTGATCTTTATCCAAATCCCTGTTGCATTTTGATTTGCAGAGCTTCTGTTGAATTCCTGTCCTGTCTCTAAATGGAAGGGACCTTCACACAGATAACTTTGCCACTGGTCTGCTGTTGCAAAAATTGCCTCAGATACTTCTAGGAGCTCAGGGAAAGTCACAGCAGCCCTGCAGCAATGAAGGTCTGCTCTCAAGTACAATGAGAAATTTGCCTTTTTATGTAATGGTATCACTTGAGATAGTGTGGTTATATTGCTTGTCTTCTCTGCCAGTTCACTAGCCTGTATTTTAAACAAAATACATCCAAGTATGGAAAGTAAATGGATCCTGCTTGTTGACCTTTTGTCATTGAGGAAAATTGTTTGCCTATTTTCATTTTTTTTGCCCTCAATCATAGATCAGAAAGGTCAAATTGTACTTCCTGCAGCTCAAACAATAATTATTCTTTACTGCATCTTGAGGAGCATTGCTAGATGCCTTCCAGAAATAGAAGGTGGTCCCTGCATCTGTCCTGCTGACTTCTAGGAGCTATTCAGCTGGTTTATTAAGAAGGTGAGAAAGATGGTAATCTGGGCAAATTAGACCCAAGCCCTTTAAAATTTGGTAAAACAAACTTGTTTTACAGTTCTCTGGAGGAGATGCTAGTTATAATAAGGCTGCATACTTTTACTGTGTATCTAGTCACTTGCGACATCTGAGCTTCATTCTTGCCCACTCACAGTCCAAATCTTCTTGGGTTGTTTATGCTAAAAAAAATGATGATAAAATTAGGAATCTTTGATGTTAACTTCCAGCCTACAAAAAAAAAAAAATCCATATCTGTTTCTCATCTACTATAGCAGGTGGTGTCTGTGATCTCTCCTCCTCTCTTTGAAGGAGATACCCAGATCTCACCCCAGAACTCTCATGCTGATTTGTTCTCCAAGCCAAGTTCTGCTTGTTCCATCATGTTTATTTGCTTTCTTCTCCTACTCTGTGCTGTTTCCTGTGATGTTTCTCCTGACTCCTCTCTCACTCTTGTGCAACTGTGTGCATGTAGCCTTTTACTAAAAGCAATGTACTCCTTAGCTGGTTTATTCTAGAGTCCCTGGGCAGCCCCACAAATGCCTTTGAGGCAGTGGCCTGTGCTTGTGTTTTGAGTGGAGGCTGCTAAACTGTTAATAATAAGTACTAGTTTTTCTGCTAGTTTCAGTATGTATTACATTGATTATGGTAGATTCTTACCTTTATTGTCAAGCTTCAAGTCAGCTAAACTTCTACACGTGGAGATACGCTTTGGCATGCTGATGAGGCTGGCAATGTGTCATTGAATGCAAAGGTTGTTCCAAAGAGAGAGCTCTGATCCCTCTTCCTGCAAGTGAGCTCTGAGTTTAGACTTAGTTGCTTCACTCCTCTGTGAATTTCAGTTTTTCCTCTTCTCTCACCACTCAAATTTACCAGGAAGAAAAGTAAAACTCTTTCTACTCACTGTTCTCCAGATTCCTCCCTGTGCCTTTTTGGAAGTATTTTCTACACTCCTGTCCCTCTGGAACAGATGCTTATCTTAATAGATAGGATGATTTTTGGTTGAGATGCCAAAGGAAAGCTGCACTAACTCACTGGTTTTGTTCATGTTTTGCAGGTCAGAAGAGAGCCAAGCCAAAACGCTCCCTCTGTAAGGCACTGTGTTTCTTTTTACAGGACTCTTCTGGGCTGCTGTCAGCGCTCAACTCATTGAAAAAATCACTGACTGGGTTTTTGTGACTCCCACAGGCTCTGAAATTGTATAGCAGTCAAAGCCAACTGGTTACAGATGGCAGCACCCAGAAAGATTCAGAAAGGAGTCATCTAATAATATTCCAGTGAAGTAAGTGGAGTAGTTCCCAACAGGTAGTGCTTTGTCTTCTGGGACAGTTTAATAAAGTTGTAGCAATCCTGCAATGTTGGGGGAGTACTACATACATCCTTAAGAGGTAATCTTATTTCTGTGGAGAAGCAAGTAAGGAGTGGTGTCCTAACAGCTCCTTTCCATTTCCACGTTGTTCCACTCTTGTATCTTGTTCAGAATTGGAGATCACTTAAGTATATTGGCAGATAAGATTCTTTTATCCACAAAATGCCCTCTCCTTCTTGTCTTTGTCTTTCCCTCTTTCAAACAGCAACAGTTATGGTAACAGGGAGGTTGGAGGCAAGCAAGCAGCTGGCAGTTTTCCTAATGGGTAGGAACACAGGCTGGAGTTTCTCCTGAATTCAACAACACAGTGGTAGAATCGCAGTAGCATTGCTAACAGTGGCACAGAGTGCATTTTGAGCTTGCAGGGTAGCTGGATTTAATGAGGTGAGATATTGCTCGTACTAAACCTTCTACCGGAGCTGAACAACGTGATGCATACAAATGCAGAAAACATGGTCTAAAGCTTTAAAATTGCTTTCCTTATTTATTTATTTATTTATTTCAGAACAAAATGGTAAAAGATGGTTGGGGTTGCAATACTAGCACTAAAAGAGCTGTTCAGTTGATGATTCTGGATTACTTCAGGAAGAAGAGGGACATCATGGTTGCCTCTGCTATCTGGCTTTAATGCAATGCCCTTCTTTTAGCCTAGCAAGTTTTCCAAAAATGAAAGAAAGAGGGGAAAAAAAGTATGTTCAACAGAGTTAAATGTATGGAGTTAGATGCTTGTGCTCCAGCATTTCATTTCCAATATACTTGTATCTAATGCCTCTTGCTGTTGGTGTCTTTTGTTGGACCCTTATTTTGCAGAGTGTTTATATGACATATCTGTATTATGCTTCATTCTTTTCTTGTCTTTTTTTTTCTTTTCTTTTTTTTTTTGG
>VZRU01016168.1:935-14069 GCA_013398155.1 Pedionomus torquatus | reverse complement strand
GGGGGGGATCACTGCTGAGAGTTCCCTTAGCTCTGTTAAAGATATTTTACAATCAGTATGTCAATAAGCTAAAAAAGTTTGGTAGCTGTTACCTTTATTTAGCCTCAGACTTAAATTCTGCAGATTTACCAAGTCTAATGGGACAAATTCACTCTTGATTTGATTGAAAGGTGTTGAAAGGCAGAATATGTCCTTAGCTATCTGTGAATGGAGGTGAATATTCCAAATTTCAGATCTCAGTCCTATTCTCCTGACTTCTAAAGTTTTGATTGGAGTTTCGGTCCATACCCCATTGCCTGGCTTTATCTGCCTACTGGTTTCAAATGAAGCCAAAGTTGAAATGTTTTCCATGCTTCAGGGCAGTTCAAATTTGAATTCCAAGGAAAGCGAGCATCAGGAAGGAGGGAGAAGGGAAGCCAGTAGGGTTCCCTAATTACTAATAGTGTTTTAATTAACTGTAATAGAGTTACATGAGTTTGGTAATCTAAGTTCCTCTTTGGAATATAGCTGTCTATTAGGAGATACCTGCACTGGAAGAGGGTCCTTCAGGAAAAGCATCTCAGTTGTGTGAAAAACATTTTATCCTGTCATTATTAATGGAAGCTAAACCAGGAGTGACAGTCTTTGAAGGTTGTCACTTCTGACTGACAACTACTTCATCTCCATTTTCATGCACTTAGCTCTGTGTTTATAAGCATCCCCTTCTGTGTGCCTGTACTATATATAGGCTACCTACAAAATCCATTTGTCTGACAACTATACAAAATTCCGTGTTGAGATGTGCAAGGCATGAGCGTGTGTGCCCATGTCTGCATTCAGTGATAAACTTTTGAGTGAATCCTAAAATACCTCCCAGATTGCAGCTGTAAACATGACTATTGTAAGCAGTAGTGGGTAAGGCCAGCTCAGCATGTGTTGAGTTGTATGGTGGCATGTGTCAACAAAACAGCTCTTCTACAGTCACAAGTATTTTTAGTGAAATAGGCATCCTGGAATACTGTAGCTGCTGCTGCCTGCACTGAGATGCCAAGGGCTTTACTTTGGCCCCTGTTTACCTGCTGCTTCTGCTCCTGGGATCTCTTATTCCTCCCCCGTGATAGAGTGGACATTCAGTGCCAATCCTGTGGGTGACACCTTGTGTCCCTGTGTTTTGGCACCCAGCCATCTAGAAGAAGAGCAAAAGAAATGGGAACCTTTATATCTGGGGTTGGAAGGGCAGAGGAAGCAGAGACTGGGGCTGTCTGGACCCGTGTGCCAATGAAATTTTATTGAAGAGGCTTTCTGCAAGTGCTCAGAGCAAGCTGTCACTGTTCTCCAGGTTTTCAGGACATTTTCCTGCAATTTCAGGAATTGCAGTCTTTACAAGCTCATCTAAAAAGCATAGTAGTGCTGCTCACTTACAGCCTGTGAATCAAAGCCTCATGGTAAGCATGTTTGCAGTTTGGGGATCATTAAAGGCACTGACAGGGATCATCTGCCCGACAGAGGGGCTGCTGCCTAGGGCCTCTTCCATCCCGTGCCCGAGAAGGATAGCCACGTCCAGCCTTTGCTGCTGTTTGTAAACAGCACGGTGAATTCAGCTGGGCTAAGAGGGCATCAGCCAGTAGGCACATGCTGAAAACTGCAAGAAAGCCCAGTAGCAGGGAGAATAAGGGCATTCTTTCTTTTTTTTTCTGGGGTAACTAATTTGGAATTCCTATTTAAGAGCACGATATTACAGGGGCATTTAGACTTCAGTGACCATCAACAGAACACCACAAGATGCTCTTACCATTGTGTGAGAGGCCCTCAGCCCCTTGCAGAATTGGACTGCACCTCATCACCCATGTCAGTGGGTGGCACATGGGCTCTTCCTTCTTTCCCCACACCTTGTGTTGCTCTCCTACTCTGGTAGGATACTTCGTCTTTCATGCCATGATTCCCAGACCTTTGAAACTGGTACTCTTTCTTACTACTAAATCTGTTCTGCTCCCCGTGTCTCTTAGGTCTGCTTTTGCTACCGAATTCAGTGGGCTTCTATTCATAGTTTCAATATATTAGGAGAGGGACATTGTTTTTAAAAAGCAAAGCAAACAATGTGGATTCTGAGCAGTAAAGCACTTTTAAGGTGTAATTCACTTTATGGCACAGTGCTTCCAAGCTGTATATAAAATAAACATCCTAAAAAAATATCTTTCAACTATGCAAACCAAAACAAACTTGGTACATTAAATACTGTGTTAATAAGCAAGTATAAAATATATGATAGTTTCAATCTGATTTAGTTTTCAGTCCTGTGGAGACGGCTGATGAATCATACATGGTTATGGCACTTGTAAGTCTCCTCACGACTGAAGGTAAATGTCAAAGGCACCATGTGTTACAACACGATATTTTGCTTGGCAGGTATGGCTTATTCAGGAAATAGGCTTCTGTTTTATACATACATACTCTACATCACTCAATTGAGTGTATCAGTTTCTTGAACCACCCATCTTGTAGCTGTCTTGTGTGGTTGAACACCTCCTCATTTAGGTAAATAGCATTTTCTTTGGTAGTGGAGATGGGAGGATCAGTGAATCCTTTCTCTGTGACACTCTTCTAGTAAGCAATAAGCAGCTGTCACCTGTGCAGTTTGGAGGCACAACGTGAGCTGTGTTAGAACTGTGCTGCCAGAAGGCAAAACGTTTGTGGCCGTGTCCTCTGCTCTTGCTGACTTTGACTTCCCACCTGAGTGGGAGCTGGTGTCTCCTGTCAGTGCTCAGAGCTCTGGCCTGGCCTTTTTCCAGCAAATGGAAGATGCTTGAGACATTCAGGCTGAGCAAAGGACATCTGATGCAAAGCTTTTACGTCCTGACCTTCCAGGGCTTCTCTGAGAGAGGCAAAAGCTTTCCTAGAGGGCCTGGCTCTGAAATAGTTCCCTGGAGAGTTTTCACATCTCCTGGTCTCTTTTAGCTTCTCACTGCTGTGGACACAGATCTTATTCAGAGATTCAGAGGATAAATCCAAAAGCCCTTATGCTGACTTTTGGGAGAAGAGCAAGGAGAAGTGCTGCCCACCCCCCTCAACCCCTGACACCGTTTTTTAGGCAGCAACAGTTGCAGTCTGCAAATTTTGCTCAAAAGTGAGTGCTGTCCTTGTTGGGCAGCATCTGTGTGAATGTGGGCTGGTCAAAGGGGAAGTGGGAAGATGATGGGAAATGGCATCGTGCTTGCTGCACTGGTAGTGGAGCAGCCTCCAGAGAGTACACTCTATCCACTGGAAACACAGCAGAGAATGTTTCCTGTTGAGTCTGTGCATTTTCTCCCTTCACCTGAGGAACTAGTTTAACTCAAGGAGGTTGAGACTCCAGGTACATGCCCCATCGTAACTGTAAGACCTGCATATTCCTGGTGTTTTACTGACTCTACATGAAAGAGCAAAGTATGCTTTGGGCCAGGCATGACGCAAGGATGGGATTGGTATGATTGAGAGCAAAGGTATTGGTTTCCTTATTGTTTAGCCTCAGCAAGTGAGACATTGAACAGGGTCTGACCCTTGTTAAGTACATCTAAAGATGAGATTGCCAAAGTATTTTGACTGTAACCATTCCAGGAGAAAACACATCAAGGAAAAGTGGAGCTTCCAGATGTGGCAAGCATCTGTACAAAGATGCGTCCCTAGTAGTCCTGCATGTATGCCATTGTGCACATGTAAAACATTCCTCTGATGGCTGCACCTTGATTCCTGTAGCTTTGTATTCTCTCTCCCAGGTTCTTGCTTCTCACCTGTCTGCTCTACTTACAGCCATTGATTGTTCTGCTGCTGTGTCCTGAGCCAGTGTCTGTAACCTTGGGCACTCTGCTAGAAGGCAGTTTTTAACCATCATATTTTCTTCTTTCTGGATGCCACTTCCATCACAGATTCCTACAGCTGTGATGAGGCAACACATGGCAGTTTATAGGGAACTCTTCAGATTAGATTCTGTTGTGGATTCTTTAGTTCCTATAGGAATGATTGATCCCTTCTTCCGTTGTAGTCCCAGGGCAGGTAAGCTCATCTTTGGCCAGCGTTGAGTAGTGGAGTGCATACAAGGGAGATGGGGAAGTAGCTCTGATGAAAACATTGTTGGAATGGAAGGTAGGGTTATTCCTGTACTGTTACACACTCCATACATATCTAAAAAGACCTCATATATGAAAGTCTCTATAGTGATAGAAGTGAGTTTTGCAGATGGAAAATTCAGGTGCTTTGAGTTGTTACAGGTGTATCTTAGCAGAAAGATATCTGAACTGGTGCAAAGAATATTGTTGACTGTCCCTTAGGTGTGGGGGTCAGGATGCATTTCTGGGTTGGATGAGTTTAACTGAGTGGCAGGGGTGGGGGATGCCACTAAGCAGATTTTAAATTTCCTTTAAACGAACATTTTCTTTGAATCTGGCATCTGAATCTCTCTTCTTATATGATGTGCAAGAGATGCAATTAGCAGAGATTTCAAAAGCAATGTAGTTCAATATAATGGGAAACACCTGACCTGTATCTGATTCCATTTGGGATCTCAGTAACAGCTGCAAATGAGGCTGAGCTGAATTCTATCAGCACAGTGAGATCTCAAGAGCCCCTTTGGAGTATGATCGGAATACAAAATACAGCTAAACCCCCTTGCATTTATTAGCATGACAGCTCCCTGAGTGGGGGAGAGGGATGTGTATGTGTGTGACTTGGTGGCTAAAGGTGGAGTTGTGCTGCATAAATTTCTAAGGATGAATTCGTTGAGGCCGGGATGCTTTTAAGCTGGGGAAGGAGAAAGGTTGAGCACCTGCTGGATTTCCATTTTGCAAGCAGTTTCTTTCCTTATAATGAAAGGAGTTGTTCTGCTACAATGTGTTTTCGGTAAAAAGTGGCTTTTTCATCCAAAAGGCTAGGCTGGGTTTTTTTCAGGAAATATTGATTTCCCAGTCAATCTCAGTGGGATTTACCAAAAGAAGCAAATTTGCTTCTTTGTTGTCCATGGAGAGATTCTGGGGAGTGGGTAAAGGGATTTTAGCCAAGTAAGAATAATAATGCACTGAACTCTTGTCAGAAGTTGAGGGTTTTCTATGTCTGTGAATCTGTGAGCACATATGAATATATACCCATGTGCATATACATTTAATGAAACTGGGAACACCTTTGTGGAAAAATATCCATGCCAATATTTTCACTTCCATCAGACTTTCCTTTTCAGTTCTAATAATCCATGTTCCTTTGGGGATGATTAAAAACTGCACCTGTGACTTTACCCTTCAGTTGGCTTCAGTCTCTGTGTTGGATCAAACCTATTCATTTCCAATCCCCCCACTACTCCCTTGCCTCTTTCTCTGATGATGTGTTGGGCCTACAGGCTCTGCATCCTTGTGTGCTAAAACTGGTGCAATCTCCCACATCCCAGAGGGGCCTCCAGATGGTCATTCCAGGGCAGGATGGAGAAGCCTGATGAATTCGAATCATGTGTTTCTCCTTCATTACCTTCCACCCACCCAGTCCAATACAACAGATCTTCCCATTGTATCTTTTAAAAAGATAAAAGATTATCTCTCTCTCTTCTCCTCCTTTCTTCCACCACCTATTTGGGCTGTAGCCTTGGCTGTGTCACTCTAGTGCTTTCAGTGTCAGGAGCATACCCTTGTGTGTTACAGCTGAGCCTTCCATGGTGTAGCTCTGCTGCTCTGGCAGTGGGAGAACTGTCTCTGCTTTTTTCACCCAAGTAGCAATGTTTCCCCTTGGTGTAAATACATTAATTACAGTCTTTGTTGGTTCTCATATAACAAGTTGTGTTCAGGCACTAGTGGATGATTTAAGAAGCTCTGATTTAGGGTGAAGATGATACTTTGAAGGACATGCATTTCTAGAATAAAAGCCACTGCATAATACTTAGAAAATGACTCCTTATTGAAAAGAAAAATACACCCTTAGCAGTATTCTAACAGAGACAGGGTAAGTACAAGACAATAGATTGAGATAGAAAAATCTTCCATCTTTTCAAATGTGACATTCCTACTTCTGTAGTGTAATTTTTCTTCTATGCTTTATGACATGAATTTTGATTGTCATGTGTTAAATCTAAGATTATTGCAGTTATTTTATGCATGAGAATTATTGTTATCACAGAAGGGGACTGTGTTTACTGCTGTGCAAAGATGCAAGTAAGGGCGAGGCAGGCACTATGTATTTTTTTTCAATGCATGCAGAGAGATAAACGAAATTTCTTTGTAGAGTAAAATAAGCAGAGACAGTGGGGATGGTCAACAGGCAATAGGCTCTAAAGCTGGGGCCTGAGCAAGGCTAAAGCATGTGGTCTGGGAGTGAAATCTCTGAAATGCAGAGAACCAAAGGTGCACATGCGCATGAGCACAGGGAGTTATAAGAGTGAGAGACGTGTCTGGAACGATGCTGATGGAGCAAGGCACAGAGCTCACTGGAAGGAGCAAACCTGCTATAGGTTTTTGCTTTGTTGGCAGAAATAGGACCATGTGTACATTTTTGTAAGCCCACAGGGCTGTACCTGCATAACACCTTTACTGATATCATAACTTTTTCCTAATAGGAATATAGGCCTCTGATACTGGCATGCTGCTTAAGCAGAGTAGACAGCACAGGAAGAATGATGCTATTTTATTTTTAACTTTATTTCAGGGCTTCAACCAAAAAGAAGCAGATATTACTCTGTTAGGTTAGGTTATGGCTGTGGGTGGGAATGTGTGTGCTTTAGTGTTCGTGATGCCTGCAGTGAGGAACTGGCAGAACAGGCAAACTCTGATACATGTCTGAAGCAATATTGACATTTTTATATACTTAATCCATTACTTCAAGCAAAGTCATGAGGATGAGCAGTACTTCAGGAAAAGTAGGTTCCTGTTGGCTATTCATTCCAGGACTGACCTTGCTGAATTACATACTTAGGACTGTTGACTTCAGTTTTTCAGAGATTAAGGGTTGAAGAAACCTCCATTAGCCATGGAGCTTGTTGATAAGATCACCAAATTCACTTAATTAATTGCTGTAATAGTAAGCTAGTCCACTAGCCTGCAGTGCCACCTAGCCTCCTCATCCTTGGGAGAGCAGGAGGTACATCATGAATATTGAGAAACATAGAAACTGTTTGAAATACATTCATGTAATGATTTTTTGCCCCTTTGTTTAAAGATGCACTGATTCAGTCTCATCAGAAAATTTTCATCAGCAGTCTGGAAATATTTGCCCTGGTATTAGCCCGTGAAAAAACAATTGAGAAATAGAGATGATTTTTTTTCTTCAAATTGTTGGTTCCACGTTCAATGCAAGTATTGCTCATAATTTGTAAGGTCTGGTAAGGAAACAGCCAAGTTGGTGCATGACTATTAGATATTTTAACAGCCTGATTTATCTCAAAGTGATTCACAGACTATTGATAATAGTCCTGTCAGTAGTTGCCCTCTCTGTGGTGAAGTTGGAGCAGTTAATGACATACCATTGGTGCTTTGTGGCACTTTGTGGCATTCATGAGTTAAAAGCATAGGGGGAATGGAAGGCAGCAAGTGGGAGTTCTACTGGAATGCTGGTATTAGCATCTCTGCTACCTGAAGTCATACAGAATTGGCTTCCATCTGTGGGTGGGTCCCAGGACAGATTGCGGAGTGTAAAAAAGGGATCTGGGCAGGGGAACCAAGGCTCTGCTGCCTACCTTGTCCACACGTGCTTTGGGAAGCTGGGTCTGCTGCTTTCCCGTTCTTCCTTTTGTCCCTGATTCTTTATTGGGTGAGAGAAAGCTAGTGTACTTTGATTTGGAGAGGAGCTACCACAGGATAGCTGTTTGGCTGTGTTATGTGGGGAGGCCATGGTCCTAGAATTGGAGACATTAGCAAGGATGCAAGGTGGGAACAACATCCCAAAATCAGGTTGGATGCAGTAGGTTAGTAAAGGGTAAGAAACACATCTCACATCTATGAACTCCACCAACTTTGCAAGAGGCCTTTGTACCTCTCCCAGCCTCTCTGCCCTACCTGCCAGTTAAACCCTCTCCATCACTGTTGCACGACAAGTTTGTTTTTTCCTCACCCTTCGGGCAGCTGGGTTCACATTTTTCGCGTGTTATTCAGACTATGATCTGACTTCTGTATTATAGGATAGTTCATAAATGATGGGGAAAATAAATTCAAATAATCAATTTCTGACCAATACACTTCCAAGACATTTGTGATAGCTTCTGCCTTCCTAAATAACAAATGTGTTTAATCTGAAGCTTTGGGTTTCAGTAGCTCTGTAGAAGCAAAGACACAGCTTTTTGCTTTGGTACCATTAACCAGACTCTCCCTGCATTAAGACTTGAAAGACTGCAAATGGTGACTAAGCTTGAGGCCACTCTCATGATGTCAACAAAAACAGGCAGAGAATGGAAAATGTGCACTGCCACAAGCTGTCTTTGTGCAGTGGGCTCTTTCTGTTAGCTTGCCATTGCCAAGTAAGGCCTCAAACCAAGCTCAACAAATGTGGGTGAGATGGGACACTGCTAGTGGATTTCTTTGGTACAGATTTCAGTTTATGTTTTAGCAGTATTCAATAGTGTTGGTAGCTGGATTATGCCATGTGTACCACACCAGGTTGATGAGAACCTAGGGGTGGGAGGAGTAAGGAGGAAAATATCTATTTAGAGTTCCATCTCCAAATCCTGCTAGACTTTCTTATCAGCAGACGTTCCTTCACTGTTCGATGATCTTTTTATATATGAACAATTTTGTTTGAGAAGGCCCTGCAGTGGGTTTTGGCTTGACTAAATAATTGTTTGAGTAGTGTACACCTGTCTAATGGTAATACAGTCAGTTTGTTCATACAGATTACATGCAAGAGCCTGTTAGAGCCCTCTGGATATGTATTAGAGAATAGATTGGGTTAAACAAACCCCATCACTAAGCCTTGTAAAGCAGTAGAATGTTATCCATGTTCAGAGATCCAATGAGTCAACAAAGAGGGTCTAGCACCCTCTTGTTGTTCTGAGGGAATGAGCTTGCTACTTTCTGTATCTAACCAAACAAGGGCCAGGGTACTTCTGGGGAGTTAGAGAGCTACCATCTTTGCTTAGGTGTAGGTCAATATCTCACTCTTTGAAATTAACAGAGGTTTTTGAGTGACAGGGGTTAAAACTAGTAAAAAAAATGAACCAACTGAAGCTGACATGGTGGTACCTATGGATGGTGCTATGGTCAGTAGAGCAGATATTCAACACAAATTACTGTTACTATGTACAATCCCTTTTGACTGCATGCATTGGCAGCTCTTGAACCATTATTGTTTGTGCTATGAGTTTCTAGTAACAGCAACAACAGCTTGCCTAATCTTTGGTATCAGAATGAAGATGAATGTTCAGCATTTTCATCCCAGTTTCCAGATTGAAATTATCTATGTACATTTCTTGGCTATTGGTTGACTGTTGCTTTATGTAAACTGAAATGATAGTCCTGTACCCCCCTGGGGCCTGCCCATGGCCAGGATCCCCATTTCAAGTCCCTGTCCCAGCAATGCCTCCCCCAGTGACATGGGTAGGATGCTGGTTTCCCATTCTGCCCTGCTGGGCCTGACCCATAGGCTGACATCCTGGCTTGATTTTGGATCTGCCTTATCCTTATGAACATGCCTGGTGCTCTGGAATCTTGGCTGACTGTGGTGGCCATCTCTAGGCTGGCCCTGCACACCTTGGGCGTGGGCTGTGGGACAGGGCCCTGGATAGTGAAGTCCTTGCCCTGCCAGCCATGTTATTGCACTCAGGACCCCATTCCTTCAGGAGCCACCAGCCTTCATTGCTCCCTGACAAGCAATCTAATATTCAAAAGTTGCGAAGCGTAGCTGCAATGAGAAGGAAAAAAAATAAATAAAATCAAGAGCGGATCAATGAGAAATTCAGTGCAAATATTAACTTTGTTTCTCCCAGCTACTGACATGCACTTGACTTTCAGCTACAGATCCCCACAGTCTTAGATAAAATACTTTAAATGGTTGAAATAATTCGATTTGACTGTTGTTCTTTCCTTTGTGATGCAATCTGAAGCTAAATATTTCACATATTGCATTACACAGAACGAAGCACAAGCCCTCTGCTATTGCTGGCATCCTGTGCTGATTTTTCTCTCTGCATTTCTTCCCGTATCCTGCACTCAAGTCAGACCAGAATCAGTCAGCTTCCTGGTGTATGCAAGTGTCTTGGATAGAAAGAAGCTGAATCTCAGTCAAAATGCCTTCTGTGCCACTCCTGGAACAAGGCGACAAAGTGCCATCACCTACCAAGGGATGATTTATTGTTATAGATGGAGGAAGAGCAACACAAATCTCTTTATATTCCCGAGTACCCTGCACCATTCTCAGGGACTTGAAAAAAAATATTTTCTCCAGTTTTTAAAAGGCCGTTTTATACTTCATTTATAAAGGGTAGTCTTGGCTAATGTACTCAGAATGACAGCTTGACATGGGCAAAAGCACTATATACAATTCAAAATGACAAGTTGTCAAAAAAGTATAATGGACAGCCAGGGTAGCATACCTGATGTGGAGACAAAACTATTGCATGTCTTGAAGTTTAAACTGGGCAGCCCTGCTGTGAAATGTGCTTGAAAGCCCCATTGTCTGCTGGGTTTCTAAGGAGCCTTTCAAGGTGCATGAGGGTAAATTAAGGAAAGGTGTTAATTTAAACTCGACAGACCCTGAGAGATGACCATCATCTCTAATACATCCATTAGCTCTCTCTTGCAGTGCTGGTCTTTTGTTCTTGTCCCCAGTGCATTGTCACAGAACTGTTTACTATGCCCAGTGCTGCCACTTTTGTGACTGGGATCTGGAGGATGTGACTGAAAGTCAGCTACTGCCTTGGTTAATGTAACAGGTAATTACTGAAGGTTGTACCTGCTTCTTGGTTTTCTAATCCATGTTGAATGGTGGTGAATATTTTCCTTTTAACCCTTTTCACCTCTTTTGTAATCTAAGAACACACATAAGACTATATTGTCTGGCTTAGTGATCCTTGAAGATGCACATGTACTTATGTCATGTCATGAATAGTAAGTGTGGATGACCACAGTTAAACTCAAATACATTAATCCCTTTGAAGGGAGTGCTAGGGATGTAAGAATGTGAGAGAATCAGGTCTTATAACTGGCCAGCTAATTGTGAATGAAGGTACGGCCTAGATTTCCAGGTGTGAGAAGAATGTGTATTTCTGCAATGTACTAAAAGTAGTATAACTGCTTAAAAGAAGAATTCAAAACATCCCAAAGCTTTAATTCCAGCTGCTCTAACCAGTAGTAAGAGTAATCTCCCTTTTCCTCTATATTTGCAATTCATTTAAATTTTAACGCTTTTACAGAGCAAGACTTGGACCCTGGTGCCCGTTGGCAGTGGGGCTATCTGCAGAATTGTACTCGTGCACCTGAAATAGAGCAGTTTCTTGACTGGTACCAGTCCAGACTGTTAATGAAACATTTCAACATAGTCTGAAGCAAACCGACCCTTGTGAAGAGTTTATGTGACTGTTAAACAGCTTATATTAATGTTAGGACATCTGTGTTCAGACTGATCCCTTCTATCTGGCGTTAGAATATGTTGCCTAGAATAGGGTAGAAAAAGGAACTTTCAAAGGGTCACTGAAACACTGAGGGTAAGTTGCCATGTGGAACAACTGTCCATGAAGGGGAAGAAAAGGGAGCCTAGAGCAACGACATTTGTAATGTAGCTCTTGCAATTACATTTCAAGTTAGGAGGAGTAAGTCCAGGTCTTAATGTGCAAGTGACATTTACTGTTTCTCCTACAGCAAAAGTTGTTTAAATAACAAATGCACATGTAGGCTGGCTTTGATCTCTTAAAGCAAGAAGATGAGTTTAAAGACAAATTTTTTGTTTTAATGTTTTTCCCTCTTCTATCTCTAAAATGTAGAAGTGGAATTCTGGTCTTAATTTATAGCTTTTTAAAATTATTATTTTATTTTATCCCTTCTCCTCCAGTGATTATTTTAGATGTTTTGTACTGTAAACATTTCTAAGCTTCTGGCTGCCGGTCACCTTTCTGAACTTCTAGATATTTATAGATGGCTGTCCCTGGAATGTGGATCTGGTTTAAATCTTTTATTTCAGTGAACTCCAGACACAGCAGACATTGGAGTTAACTTGGCAAGTAAGCATGAGGGCAAGTGTGGGAAGAGTTCAGGTGCTGCTTTTCTTTTCCAATTACATCAATTGGTCTGCTATCAGCTATCGTCTCTTTAAAACATCACCATCACCAGAGCAGGACACATACCTAAAAATGGCAATCTCAGTATGTCTGGGACAGTTTAGCAGGAGCCCTGTGGGATTCAGTAGTAGGTTTGCTTTACAGATTAGGGAATAAATTATGGTGCTTAGCCCCTTGCAGAGCGAGCTTTTCTTTACTTCATGGTCGTTAAAATTATGATGGTGCTCAGGCTGTCCTCGGAGTAGTATCTGGCCTCTGAGATGGTGAGGGGGAGGAGGAGACAGTTTTTCCTACCGGCCAAAACTGCATCTGTGGGCCCAGGCTGCTGAGCCAGATGGTTAATGACACCTAACAGGGAGGTTGGTGTTGGAGTGTTGGAGGGCCAGGGGTGCAGTTGGGGTGCTGGCCCGGTTCCTGTGCCATATGTGTGGAATCACCTAGTCCCACCCATGGAATGACTAGCCTGTACTAAATTACTGTGCTGGAGTCCTTGCCACATTGCAAGCCATCATGCCCAGGCCTGAGCCATGTGTTTGCTCTTTTCAAATGCAAATACATACTGTTAGGATGAAGCTGTTCTGAGTCTCCTTTGGCACTGGCTGGAGGAAAAGTTTTATGTCAGACTCCTTTGGGCTGGTGTTTAGCTATGCAGGATGTAGACTTTCTTTCTGTGCTGTCTGCCTTCAAACAACTCCTCCTGCATGCTGTGTAACAAGTCATTTACAAATCTGCAGCTCTATGATCTTGTCCTTCTGCTTCTGACAAAGGGAAGTTAGCCCTTCTCCCAGATGGGATGGATCCCATGTGGCTGAAGATGGTATTGGAAAGGTCTGGGGCATGCTGGGCTTTGCTGATGTAACGGGCTACCTGCAATTTCATTCAGATCTGGTTGGCTGTGAGCTGGCAGAGAGCCTAAGATACGCCTCCCAACTCAGATGAGGTCATCC
>VZRU01016164.1:70219-81480 GCA_013398155.1 Pedionomus torquatus | reverse complement strand
GTTCTGTGGGACTGAGATGGTGCTGGGGGTCCGGACCCTCAGAAGGGGCTGAGGGGAGTTTTGTGAGGCTGGGATGGCGGGGGGTGGGACATCAGTGGGGCTGAAGAATTGGGGAGGCTATGGGAATCTAGGAGTCTGAGGTGGCAGATGTGGGGCTGTGGCGGAGGGGATAGAGAGGGTTGCCAATGGGGATGAAGAACTTAAGGTTTGGGAGAGGATGGGGACATGACAGGGCTGGGGTTGGGTGAATCTGGGGATCCCTGTGGGGTTCTGAAGGGCTGGGAGGAAAGGGGGTCATGGGGGGGAAAGGAGGAGACAGAGGGCTCAGGAAAGAGTCTCTCTTGTTTGTGGCTGGGGTTTTAGGTAAGAAAAGGGCTTTACCCTGATGGTGAGAGGTTTCTTGGGTGCAAGTGACTGGTGAATGGTACCGGTGGGAGCAGGGTAAGCCCTGGAAAGAGGTGAGTTCAGGCCCATGATTTAATTAGCAAGGCGAGTGACATTCAGAGGGTAGAGAGAAGACCTGGCAATAGTTGGGTGCGTGTGTGAAAGGAATCTTAATTTCTAGGCAGGCTGACAATTGCTGCGCAAGTACTTGGAGACAGTTCATGAAGTCCCCCATCTGGCCCACTGCAGAAGGCTTTTGCAGTAGTTTTGTGCTTGGATAGGCTCTGATTTAAACAAAGATTTGTTTTCTGTAGGCTTTGGTTTGCTTAGGCTCTTGTTTAGAGTTAGTGATGGGAGTCTCAAAACAAATAGGTTCCCATCCCCAGTGATCTGTTTTTCAGCAAGTCTTCCATATCTCTATAAGCTGAAAAACAAGCAGTGCAAGATTTTATTTGCATCAAATGGACAAAATTAAAATATTTCCACTTAGTTTGAACTCTGCAAGCACGTAGCGGGCTAAAGTCTGGGAACCCCAGGAGTGAATTACACTGTAAACATTTTTTTCCCCTGTGGCTTGCTCTGGTGATTAGTGTTTTGTTGCTGTCATTTTTACATCGCATGTGCTTGCTGCCAGATGCTCTGTTACGCATAAAGGATACAATGTCAGGCTTGCGGAGATTCTAAACAGGTAGTTAATCTCGGAAATAATGGAATGGTGAGGTTTGAGCTGCCCCCAGTCTAGTGCCTGAGATCTGTATTAGGTGAATTTGCTCTGACTTTCATGGTACACTAGCATAATTATTTGCTGTTAAGTGGCAGCTGAGGAGGGAAGATCTGCTGTTACTATTTCTTAGGTTAAATTGCATCCTGTAACCTCTGCTGAGGTCACTAAAGTCACTTGTTACTCAAGTTGTCTGTAGCTGTTTTGTATCGCTTTTGTATCTGGGTCTTAATAATCTTTTCTAGTTCTGAGACCTCAAAGGCTTGCATAAGCTGGTGTCTAATTTAGGAATAAATTGGCACACTTTTTATTTAGTGGGATTCACATCACAAGAAATCCATTGTAAATGGAACTTTCAGGATCTACCTTGTGGTGTTGGCATGAGCAGATTTAATTTTAGGGGCATCCTTTAGAGGTACTAGCTGTTGTAGGTAAGGTGTTTAAATGAGGCACCTAGACACAGGCAATCAAATTTCTGGTGACTTTATATATTCCTCTGCCAGAAGAAAGTCCAAAGGGAGACGTGTTTATTCCAGTTCTTCACTTCGGAAAACAAAGCAAGCTATTTTAAAATGTTTCATTTTGTAGTATCTGAATTGCAGGGCCTGGCCCAGAGGGTGGTGGTGAATGGAGTTAAATCCACTTGATGGCCAGTCACAAGTGGTGTCCCCTAGGGCTTGGTATCGGGGATAGTTCTCTTTAGCATCTTTATCAATGATCTGGAGGAGAGGATTGAGTGCACCCTCAGTAAGTTTGCAGATGACACCAAGTTAGGTGGAAGTGTTGAGCTCGGGCTTTTTGGAGAGGTCTGGACAGAGTTGGTCAACAGCTGGTTGAACGTGGGTCAGCAGTGTGCCCAGGTGGCCAAGAAGGCCAACAGCATCCTGGTCTGTGTCAGGAACAGTGTGGGGAGTAGGACTCAGGAGGGGATTGTCTCCCTCTTACTCAGCACTGGTGAGGCCCCATCTCAAGTGCTCTATCCAGTTTTGGGTGCCTTTACCACAAAAAAGATATTGAGGGGCTGGAGCAGGCCCAGAGAAGGGCAACGGAGCTGGTGAGGGGTCTGGAGAGTAAGCCCTCTCAGGAGAGGCTGAGGGAGCTGGGGGGTGTTCAGCCTGGAGAAAAGGAGGCTGAGGGGAGACCTTCTCGCTCTGTATAACGCCCTGAAAGGAGGGTGTTACTGGGAGGGTTGGTCTCTTCTCTCAAATCACAGGTGATGGGACAAGAGAAAATGGCCTTAAGTTGCACCAGGGGAGGTTCAGATTGGATATCAGGAAAGGGTTTTTAAGCCTTTATTTCTACAGAAAGGGTTCTTAAGCCTTGGAATGGGCTGCCCAGGGAAGGGGTTGCAGCACCACCCTTGGAGTTATTTAAGAGCTGGGTTGACATAGTGCTCAGTGACACGATTTAGTGATGGGTTGTTTTTTATCAGAGTTAGGTTGATGGTTGGACTAGGTGATCTCTCCCTTCCAACCTAGACAATTCTGTGATTCTACAAATTGTGTTTATGTACAATCAAATTTATGGTTTAAGTGCTTTTATTGGTGTATGTGAACTTTCAAGGAGCAGGGAGGTGTTTCAGGTTCTGTGACTTCTTTGAGAAAAGCCATGGTTCAGTGATGCTAGAATAGTCATTCACAGCAGGTAGGAAAATGATGTTGCTTGTGAAGCTGTTAATATAAACCTAGAAGTTAGTTTCTTTCACCTTTTGTTTCTAAACAAACTCCCTGCTGCTGTCTTGCTGTGGTTGAACAGAGAACACTGAGGCTTTCTGAATGGCTCATAAACCTGAATGTTATGCAGCCTGTGGTGTGTTTTTGTGTTTATTAATATTGCCTCCATACATCTTTAGATCACAAACTTGATTTGGGACAAACGTAAATGCGCACTTGTGAGTTGAGTCAGTCGTGGACAGTGATACAGTGCATCCCTCCCTGCAAAGCTGGAGCATCCAAGGGTCTGGTGGGGCCGAACTCATGGTCTCTCCACCAGTGGGGCTGAACCAGTTCAGTGGCACTTTGCAGGGCTCTTCTCTCCTCAAAACCAGAGCTCAGTGTCTTACAGAACCGTGGTCTGTGTTTTTAATTAGGTTGTGGCTATTGTAAATGAAATAGTGACTTGCTTAAGATTATTTGTGGCTGCTGTTCTTTCTGCGGTGTGGAAGCAGGACAGATACTATGGTTTATTGTGAAAACTGCTCGCTGCTTTCCTGTATGCTTATGCCAGACTTCCACCGTCAGGCTGTGTGATTCCAACCACGTGTCTGCCTTAGGAGGAGTTGTTCTGAAATCTTCGTAACTTTACAGAAAAGAAAATTCAAGAAAACTGGCTTGTCTTGTTGTGTGAGGTGGATTTTTGTTTTGAAAAGCTGCAAAGTTCTTTCTGAAAGCAGGACTTACTATATAGCAGGCAGATGGTGTCTCTGTCAGAGATATCTCTTGGCATTCCTGTGGAAAATGTTCTCAGCCATCCAAACTATAAGCTTTTTTTTGGAAAAAAAAAATTGTGTCTTTCACATATTTGAATGTGTCAGATTGCCCTCACACCAGGCAGGAGTCTGGTGGGTAGATGGGATAAAGGTAGAAAGAGAGAGAGAGAGGAACCTGGGGTGTTTGGGTGAGAGCAGGGGCAAGGTACAGGGTGATGGGGGAGGAGGGAGAGAAGCCCTACTTGCTGGGGAGAGACATCCAGAGCACCACAACCCTTTCTAGGTGTGTCTAAACCCTCTTGGCACTGGGATCCTTAGCGTTTTGCAGTTTGTTCATATGTGCAGGGCCCAGAAACATTGTCCATAAACCTGAAGAAAGTAGCATGGCTAACTGCGTAGGCATGGTGATACCACCTGAATGACGGAGTTCTCCATCAATCTGCTTTTTACAGGATCCTGGGATATAAAGGCACACGTATCCTTATTCTGCAGGTAGCGAACTAAGGTTTAGAGAATAAGATAAGAAATATCCATTAATATTAGGTAGCTTGTTTTAATCATTAAGAATTTGATCTATTAAAAGTATGTAGCATTATTTAGCATTTAATGCATTCATGGTGTATCTCCTAGACCTTCAGCCATGAGTTCCTGACAGTTCTGCAGCTCAGCCTTGCAGGAGGCCTTGGGTTGTATCCTCTGCATGCGAGGACCAGAATCAATAGCTGCCTGTGAAAACTTGGCTTAAGCTTTTTTTTTTTCTTTCTTTTTTTTTTGCATTGCAATCAGTTCTTTTTCAGTGTTTGTGCGATCACACCTAATGGTTCATGGCAGCACCAAGGAGCTTAAGCACTGAGGACAATCCTTTCTGTTCTTGCAAAGTTTTCTTTTATTTTTCTAGAATGCAAACTGTGGAGTTGCAAACTGTCTAGAATTTCAGCTGTGGAGTTGGTCTTGTGGATAGTCCTCCTCATTATATGGCTCTGGTTCTTTTTAGAGACAGGCCTAGCCTGGGTGCTAAATGAGACTTTAGTCCCAGGGAAAAAAATTAGGATATTATTTTGTAATTAAGGGCTGTCATAATGCATACAGATGGAAGGGCTAAATTAGAATTGCAGGAGGATCTTCAAGTCCTCCAATGTTTGCATTGAGTTTGTGAACTTTATATTCTTTGTCCTATTTTTTTCCTGAGCAATCATAGTGAATGCCATCTTCTGTTGGTTTTATATTTGCACTTGCTTAATTACAGAGCTAAATCAATTTAACACTTAGATCAACTTCTCTTAAATATTCTAGAATTTCATTTGAAGTGAGTATGACGCTTGTTAAAAATAGTTGTCTGGTTGTAAGATGCAAAGTGGATGCAAAATCTATTATAGCAGAGGGTTGTTTGTTTTTTAAATTATACCACTGACTCTGAGTGGTTGAGGTTGGCAGGGACCTCTGGAGATCATCTGGTCCAACCCTCTGCTAAAGCAGGGGCACCTAGAGCTAGCTGTCCAAAATCACGTCCAGAAACTTTTGAACATCTTCAAGGATGGAGGCTCCACCACCTCTGTGGGCAGAGTGCTCTGTCACAGCAGAAGAGTTTTTTCTGATGTTCAGACCCCTCTGATGTTTCAGTTTGCCCGTTGCTTCTGGTCCTGTCACCAGACACGACCGAGAAGACCATGTCTCTGTCTTCTTTGCACATATCGTCAGATAATTATGTACATTGATGAGATCTCTGAGCCTCTTCTCCAACCAACAGCCCCAGCTTTCTCAGCCTCTCCTCATGGGCCAGATGCTGCAGTGCCTCTAATCACCTTTGTGGCCCTTTGTGGGACTGTTTTCAGTAGCTCCATGTCTCTTGTACTGGGGAGCCCAGTACTCCAGGTGTGTCCTCACCAGAGCTGAGCAGAGCCCTGGTAAATTATAGACCAAGTGCAGCTTTGTGAAATTCAAATGGAGACTGAACATCTCCTACTTAACACAGCAGTCCATCTAGGGGGATCTTTATTTTATAGTTTTACACTATAAAATAAAATGCTTTCTTAATAGCTTTATTTTGGGGAGGAAGCAACAAGAGTTCCCATCAAAAGTGCTTTATGATACTTGTTCTGTGTTTGTAGCAACTGAAAATGTTGTTCCTTTGTCTGTCACCTGGCTAATTGTCCTTGTTATAAAAGGGAGATGAAAATCAGTGTGCTGGGGTGAGCTGGATGTTCAAATTATTAAAAGGTTGAGGTATTTTGATCTTGTGATTGCTGAAATGCTTCAGGGCCTTATTAAGAGCTTGTCCATGCCTGTCTTTGACAGCAGGATCACCTGGACCATCGCAGTGAGCTAGGGCTTTGTTAGAAGCACCCAAACTGAATTCCCATGTGAGATAGGTAGCTGGGAGGTGTTTGTACATGGTGCCTCTTTAGGACAGAAAAAAATGCAGCAAAAAGCCCACGTGTGGCTGCAGGAGGATGAGTGAGATGCGATGCTCACTGGAGAGAAGAGAGGTGTTTTAGTGCCCTAAGTGTTGATGTGGTACGTGACCCACTGTTCAGAATCTGGTTCTGTGTTTAAAAGCTAGAAAATGAAGATTTAAGTGCTTGACTCTTAGGAACAGTAGCTTTTTACATGTTGTGTGCAAAACTAAGTATTGTGTCGCTCTGGTCCACCCACATGTCTTTGCAGAAGTGTGAAAACCTGCATGTTAAGGGTTTGTTTTGCCAATAAAAAGGGACTTAAAGATTGCTATAGGTGCACACCCTGGATGGAAGGGAAGCTTCTAATCTTGGCAAATGGCATGCACTGTAACAAAACCAAATTGCTGATGATGGCCTGAAAATATTCGGATGTATTCTGCTTAGTTGGCAGTGCTGTTTTTAGGACAATTCTTTTATTACCTCGCTCTGTAAAGCCCTTTAGTCTAATGATAGCCAGTGATTACAGTTTATTAGATGGGTTTTTAGTGTTGCAGGTGGAGGTAGCTCAGGTCGGCTGTGGAGATAGAGGAGGAGGTGGGGGGGTTAAGGCTTGGCAGGGTATAGGGGGTGGGGGATGCATGCAGCAACATCTGGGTGCTCGCAAGCCGGGACAGGTTGTGACAAGTCACTTGCATGGTGAAGCTGAGCAATCTGTTTGTGTTTTGGAGCCTTTCAGTGTGCTTGGATGCTTTTCTGTCTGATTTACTAAGCACCACAGTTCATGTCAATATTGGTTTTGAGGTTTATGAGAACAGGATGTGTGTGGGGTTCCTCTGCCCCTTTTTTTCCATTCTGTTACCTCACTTTTCATTTGCAGAGTTCAAATAGCATGTGGATAGCCGCTGCTTCAGAGATGTGTGTAGTCATGTAAACTTTCTGCAATATTTGTAACCCAAGCCCATGGAAGAATACACTCCTAGAGGTTTGAAATCGCCTGCAGAAGGCCATTGGGAGCGGTGCCAGTGGAGCAGCTTCTACCCCTGGTTAGGATTGCTTTGAAATAATAGATTTTGTGTGACTGCCCTGAAGAGCGGAGTTGGGAGAATACTTAAGTCCTTGTGTGTATCGATCCACTCGCCTGTTGCCAAGATGGGATGGCTGATTTCTGAATCCTGCTTTATCACACCAGCTCATGTGTTGGAATTTAAAAATGCTGGGGGCTCTGTCTGACTCCTGCCTCAAGAAAGTAATTTGCTTCTGCAAATTGGCTGCTCGGGAGGACCTGTGTGGGCTTGGCTTCCTCGTGTGGCTCTCCTGTGCTCAGCCTTGGGAGGAATCAGCCATTTCAGCTCCGCAGAGTCCAAGGTCTGGCTAGTGATAAATGCTTGTGGCTCTCTTAATGTTCATGCGTCAGGGACTTGGAAGAAATCTGACCTCTGAGACTGAGCAGGGGGGAATAATCCCAAAAGTGCATTCCTCACTGCACTGATTTTTACACCTGTGTTCTGTTTGGCAGCATCATATTTATCACTGTTGATTGTTTGGCCTCTTTGAATACCTGCTGCCTTTCTCCCTCCAGCTGTGGACAGAATGGGAACAAGGGAGAGGAAATGGAGGTAGAGAACTCCCTGCCTGCATGAGAAAAGACAGCAAAAAGGGTGCTGGGAGGAAGGCAGGGACTAAAACTGCTCCTAAAAACCTTCTGGATAGAGGGAATTACAAGAGATAAGAATCCTACTTGCAGGCACGAGAAATCCTAGGGTTGCATTTTCCTGTGTACTGTATGTTGGTCTATAAGATGAAGCATTTGGGGAAGTCTTGTGGTTTATTTCCCTCCCCTTCTGCTATTCAGAGTTGTGTTTGGATACTGGAAAAGCTGAATTAATGAGACAAATTCCAAATGTATCTTGGTTCACAGCTGTTCTGAGCTCTAGCAAAACACAATTGCTTGATAACTAATTCTAAACATGCAAAAATATCAGTGAGGTTCCTACTTTTCTTGCAGTGGAAGGGCCTTTAGTTACTCCTCTTGTAATTTAGTCTGCAGTACTAAAATTGTGCTCCAAGTGAAAGCAGGGAGTGTGTAAAGGGTGAAGTGTGTTTAATGAGATGTGCCTGATTAATTGATTTTTTTAAATTATTATTATTTTTTTTTATTTTCTCTCTGAATGGCAGCAGCACCAGCAGATCCCTTGTAAGAATGAATGCAAACACTCTCTGAAGATGCCTTGTGGCAGTACAAAGGGTGCAATGGTAGAGGCTTCAAAAGCATTATTTCTCTTCCATCTCTGCCTTTGTCCTTCTTTCAAGCGGATAACTCACATATTTGCACTGACTGCTTTGGAAATCTGGGAGCAGAAGCAACAGCATGAAACTAATGTGATGCTTTAGAATTCTGGTGCCACTTACTGAGTGTTGAATAGCTGTAATTAAATTAACCAGTATATTGATTTCACCATGCTGCTTGGGAAAGATAAGCATGGTAACGTAAGTGTTGGAGTTGCTGCTTAGTAGGCTTGAAAAGCTGCAGCCGCTCAGAATATGTAATACTGGTGGCACCAGTGAAGCTAAGCAGGTTGATAAACTAAAGATGGTTATCTTCTCAAAACTGTTGTAGCCTTTAAGAAGCTAATTGATGGCCTCATAGAGTAATTCCTAATAATGAAAAATATACTGAGCTTGATGACTTTCCTGAGTGCAGAGATTCCACAGAAGCAAATAGACCTGTGTTATTTTGTGGAGCTGGATTTTGCGTTAAACGAATACTCATTGCAAGGGAAGCTTTCCAGAGTGTCCCAAGGGGTGTGAAAGGTGCGTTATCCATCAGTAGTCCTGTCCATCACAGGACTAGAAGCATGAGATTTGAGGCTGAGAGGTCTGATGTGTTCAGGGAGTGTGTGTGTGTAGTGTTTTTAAATTTTTTTTTTAATATGTACTAAGTTGGGCACTTGTGACTAAGTATGTGTCCACTGGCAGAGGCGCCATTCTAAAGCTGACCTACACTGTTGTACCTTACGGTCTTGCTTGCACGGATCACAGAATCACAAAATGATATGGGGTTGGAAGGAGATGTAGTCCAACCCTCTGCCAAAGCAGGTCTACCCAGAGTAGGTCCCACAGGAATGTGTCCAGGCGGGTTTGGAATGTCTGGATGGAGATGGATGGAGACTCCACCACCTCTTTGGGCAGCCTCTTCCAGGGCTCTACCCATCCTCCTGACACCCAGCCTTTAAGTGTTTATAGGCATTGATCACATCTCCCCTCAGTCTTCTTTTTTCCAGACTAGAAAGACCCAAGTCCCTCAGCCTTTCCTCATCAGAGAGATGCTCCAGGGCTCTCATCATCTTTGTGGTCCTCTGCTGTTCCCTCTCCAGCAGTTCCTTGTCCTTCTTGAACTGGGGAGGCCAGAACTGACCCCAGTGCTCCAGATGGGACCTCCCCAGGGCAGAGCAGAGGGGGACGATGACCTCCCTCCACCTGCTGGTCACACTCTTCTTGATGCACCCCAGGATGCCATCGGCTTTCTTGGCCACAAGGGCACATTCCCCAGGGTCCAATACCATAGTATTGGATCACGAGACACTTCTTCCTAGCAGAGCATAGACTGAAGTTTAGCAAAGTGACTTGGAGAGCTCTTTGGTGAGACAGGTGCATGTAGGCATTGAAGAACTTAATACAGAGGTAGGAGAGTGCCGCCCCAAAAATGGGGGATTCTATTCAGCAATCGGGGAAGAAATGTTACTAAGCTGAAGGTAGAAAATGTGATTGTATCGATGGATTTGTGCCCGCTGGTGTGTCCTTCAGGCTTGACACCGAACAAATCTCTGAAGTTCTCTGGCACCCATGTTAAGACAGTAAAAAGCTGTTTCTTCATCATCTCTTTGTTACTTAAGATTTAATATCTTTTTTTTCCCTGTAATATTTTTCATCATTTTTTCCAGAGACTCATAGCCTATAAGATGTTTAAAAGCAAGTATTTCAGCCCAGATTCTGACCAACAGCTATAACTGGCAGGCTGTAGCATTGTGGAAAGCTGAAGTAAAACTGCAAGTAGAAGGCTGTAATCTGGTATTTGTTTTATTAAAGGAAAGTTCACTTTTGTTGTTGTATGTCATGGATATGTACAAATAGGATATATAACTTTTTTTCTTTATGTGTCTGTGTGTATATATATATTTTCAGATGCTTAGTGTTGCATTTCCAATACTTTTTTCTAAATTAAATTGATCCATTTTGCTCAATTTGATCTAAATGAAATTCATCCAATTGATCAATTTGTATTTAATTTCCTCTTTTTTTTAAACTCCTGGTTGTAGTTTCAGGCCTGTGTAAGCTGATTGTTATACTAATTAAATACATTCAAATGAAGAAGGCTTGTTCTGAGAAAGTGTTCTGTCTACTCTGATTAAAAACATTTTCAGTAGTGAAGAGCTGTTTGGGTTTTTTTTGTTTTTTTTTTAATTCTTGAGCCACGTTTCTTTGTGCTCAGGCTCATAGTAAGACAATAGCAGATTTTTTTCCAGCACACATTTGCAGTACCTGTTGGGGTTGTGTGGGAGGGGAGGGAAGGGAAGGGAAGCAAGCTTAGAGTTTAAAGTCAGTGAGTGTTTCAGACTTATGGTGAACTTTTAATGAAAGGAAAATGGGAAGAAAAAAAAAGTTGTCTTTCTTAAGGTAAATTGTCCAGTGTTGGGAGAAACCAGTGTGTTTATGGTGTGGGTTCTGACCCGAGAGCTGGATAGTGGTGAAGAGATGCTGAAGCTTGAGGTTCATGCTCTTTCCTTATGGGTGTTCAGCCTTGGGTGGAAGCTTCTGCTCTGGCCCCATGAGCTGCTCAGGAGTGGACGCATCATTCTCTGGAAGCGTATAAAACTCTGAATGAATACAATATTTATATAAAAAGAATAATTTGTTTAACTGTACAACTCTTCTCAATTGATTTATTTCAGTGGCTGTGGAACCAGGAGCAGGAGTGACTTGCAGTGTGAGGGCTGTGGTGGTTTGACATCGCTCTGCAGAGATTTCCCAGCTACTTAGGAAGAAATACTTGCAAATTACAGACTAGTGTATTAAGAAAACAAACACTAATTTCAGCCATTTCTATACGCAGACAAGAATCTACCAGAGGTTTGGGAGCCAATTATGTTGGTTATCATTACCAAATTGCTATTAGACAGTTGCAGCAAGCAGTATTTCACTAAGAGCAATCTCATCTATCTCTTTAGATTGTACATTGATTCTTGACTTTTTAGACATGCATTTTCAGAATTACATTACAATAGTCTGTTACCTGGGATAACAGATATCTAAATACTGTCTTTGTCTTGTAAGT
>VZRU01016164.1:5348-70038 GCA_013398155.1 Pedionomus torquatus | reverse complement strand
GTGCATGGTCTGCACATGGGCTTGTTTAAAGAAGCTTGCCAAAGCAAAACTGCAGCTGGTGTTTTAAAACTGCTCATTGTTGATCTCCAATATACTGCTTAAACCAACAGAAGCATTTCTGAATAAGCTTCTTTTCCCTGCTTCTGCAGTTCATGTAACTCAATTTCTTGTTTGTTTGTTTGTTTGTTTTTAAGGTTCTCCACTTCTTCCTTTTACTGCTTTGCCTAGAAAATGATTATTGAAGAACTGCCCGTTTTCTCTAACAGTTTGTAATGCGTGGGTGGTTTTGTATACAGCTGCTTGTTTCCTCATTTTATCATGCTTTAATCATTCCTTCCTGGGCACGGTCCTATGGCGGGATGGTTGGAATTGGATGATCTTCAAGGTTTCTTCCAACCCAATCCATTCTATGATTCTGTGTGTGAAGTAAAACACTACATGCCAGTTTGAGTGTGATCCAGGATGCTGGTGTATTTGCCCTGCCTAAACTGCCAGGTGATGAAAAGGGTTCAACACCTCAGAAGGAGTCTGACATCTTGCAGAAACTGTTTTTGCTCCCTGCCTCACCACCCCAGCAGTCAGTAAGCTTTAGTGGAGTATTTACTAAGCATTCCTGAAATCCGAAACAATTTTGGAAAAAAAACCCTTGTTTTCATCTTCTTTTCCTTACCATCCTTACCATAGGTTGATTACGCCTGTTGCTGTTACTGTGTATTTTAGACTTACAAAGAGATTTACACATTTTTTAAAAAAGTGGGGGAAAAAAATATGGAGAAGGCTTGTTTCAACTGGGTATTGACAGTGACTTATTTGATTCGACACAATCTTTTGAAGCTACCTATGCCCAAAGCATGCTTTGGGAAAAAAAAACCTGGACTATCTGTATAAGGTAACAACTATTTTAGTACAAGTTCCATCGAAGTGCTGCTCCATTCCTGCCTTCCTTATCACAGAATCCTAGAATACTATGGGGTTGGAAGGGACCTCTGGAGATCAGCTAGTCCAACCCCCTGCTAGAGCAGGTCCACCCAGAGCAGGTTGAGCCCCATATGAGGAAAGGCTGAGGTGGTATCCAGTGACAGGTCAAGAGGAAATTGTCGCAAACTTGTGCATAAGAAATTCCGTCTAAAGATGAGGAGGAGCTTCTTCTCTTTGAGGGTGGCGGAGCCCTGGAAGAGGCTGCCCAGAGTGGTGGTGTAGTGTCTTATCTCTGGAGACATTCAGAACCTACCTGCTCTAGGAGGGTTCTTTGGCAGGGAGTTTGGACCAGATGATCTCCAGAGGTTTCCAACCCCATATCAATCTGATTCTGTGACTGGCAGGTTCACCTGCACTTTTTTTGCATGTGTTGCTGGCCTCGTTGAGATTAAATTATATAGAGTGCTTTGGGAATTCGGGATTTAGGTGGGGAAGGCAGCAAAGAAGTGAAAAATTAGGGATGGGTAGATGGTCTGGAAGCAAAACTGTACTGTGGTAGGTTGGAGGTAGGGAGATGGGAGCTTGCTTGTCTGGTGTGGAGGTAGGTTCTTAGCTGTGTGTGACAAAAGATGAGCTATAAGGGAAAATGTTGATAAAATTAAAAGGAAGACAAACCACGCAGTGTTCAAACAGACGTTTCCCAAATACATATCTATCAGTTTCCAGGGCTTGAGAAGGGTATTTTTTGTATGATTTTGGAAAAATGCTAACAAACCTCTCGTGAGAAGGTGTTGGAAGATCCTGTCTGTTACTTTAGGAAGATCCGCAAACACCAGAAGCATGGGGGAACTGCTGGTGAAGTGTCGCTGGGTACTTGCTTTGGTTTGATAATCTTCCTTAGGCATTTTCTATAGAGCCCTGATAGGAACAGGGTACTAAGCCAGGCAATCTTCTGCTTTTTTTCTTTACCAGTTAATAGCTCTACAACAAAACCTCTTAAATTATTTTTATATGCAAGTCTTTTAATTAGATAAATTTTTTTTTAAGCAATAAAGCCGGACATTTATTTTCATGCTCCTCTCACATGATGCTGTTGAAATTCATACAATTAGTAATGCTTGTTAGTGTGTAACTTCTTATGGCAGTACAAACATCAAAACATTAGTGAGTAATCAAATTACTCAGCATTGTACTGCTGTTCAAGCTTGAAGAGTTGATTGATCTTCTGTAGGGTAATTTGGGTTTTGTTTACCTTTAGATATTATTGTGTGTCAAGTTATTTATTCTTGAGAGCTTCAATTAGTTTTTTACATTACTTTTATAAAGATCAGTTTTAACAACATGCAGTTTTATTGCTCTGTACCTGTTCATTTTCTGTAAGCACTTTCTCTATGAAGATTCTATTAAATCAGCGATTATCACCTTGAAAAATCTCACGGTTTTACAAGTTTGGAGAGTGGTTTTGTGACCCTCTTAATTATTGGTGTGACCATTCATCAGCAAGAGAAGATTTCTTTCATTTCAGAAACAGTTTAGTTTCATTGTTTCACCTGCTAATCCTTTTGTCCTCCTAATTTATTTTTTAAAATTATTTGTATTTACTGTGTTTGATTTGAATACCTTAGTAAGTTTATGCCCACAAAGTTTCCCATCTCCTTGATCAGCTCTAATGGCAAGCATCTGATAGCTGTGAGATCTTCTCCAT
The DNA here is from genome assembly GCA_013398155.1 of Pedionomus torquatus. Classification (NCBI taxonomy): domain Eukaryota; kingdom Metazoa; phylum Chordata; class Aves; order Charadriiformes; family Pedionomidae; genus Pedionomus; species Pedionomus torquatus. The sequence goes on along the minus strand of VZRU01016164.1, from coordinate 67,415 downwards.
GCTCCTTCTGTTTGCTAATTCTGAGGGAGTTTTCAGGGATAAACATGTATACATGTAAAAATTGCATGGGTGAGCTATTTTGAAAATTTTCCAGTTTCTTTGAGTTTTCAAAGTTTTATTTTGTTTCAAGAGAGTGTGCGTGTACTCCCCGCTCCTTCCCTTTTTACTGCTGGATTGGCTTTTGCATTCACCATTTATTTTTGAGTGGAAATACGGACAAATTGGAGAAGAAAGGTTTGACTTTTCTTTTTTTTTTTATTTTTTTAAATAATGTCCCAGGCTGGTTACATTCAGCACTTAGAGCGTCACCTTGTGTCTTTTTCTGTTCAAGATCCTGTGTGAGAGTGCTTCTCCCTGGAATTACTCTGTCCTGGCAATTCCTTTCATGCATTCAGGCTCTCGGCTTCTCTCCCTTGCCCCCCACCCTATCTATGACTATATACCCTGGGGTTTTGATTAAATTTCAGGACTCTAATGAGTCAGCAGGGAGTAGTGGTTGGTTATGAGCAACAAGAATGAAGCAGAATGTCTTGGCTGCATTTCTGAACTTTGTGAAAACAAGGCGGATTAAATCACGTTCTGGAATAAAAGAGCACTTATGGCTTTGCACTGATCCATGCCCAGTTTTTGCACTAAATAGGAGAAATTACTTCTCTCAAGCTCATTCTCCCTTTCTTCAAATGCGGATTGAGTACACAGTTTAATAGTTATCTTAGATTTTTATTTTCTTGAAAAAAAAACAACAAAAGACACCTTTCATGATTGCCTAGAATAACTTCAGGATGCCTTAAACGCTGTTGTCTGGGAGTCAGTCACAGTCTCTCCAGTTTTTGTGACTTTCTAGCCATAATAAAAAATGCATTGTCTGCGTTCCCCATTGCACAGTGAATATTTGAATTAAACTTGGTTCCTTCTGTGCAGATCATGCTTAGAGTGGGCACCTGCCTCTGATTTGCCCAGTTGTTCTCTTATATGTCAATATATTGCTGAGCCTGGATAGTGTTTAACTGGGAGTGATGGAGGAAAAGCTGGGCGAGACAAGACAAACACAGGGTCCTGCCTTGTGTTCAGGGTGACTGTGGAACATGCGCAGCAAAAGCTAATGGCAGCTTCAGTGTTTTTAACATCAGTAAGGTTCGTAATTGGGAAAATGCACTTTAGTGCTCTGTAATAAATAATTTTGTGGGTCTTTCATTTCTCTAGGTTTCTTAAAATGTTCAGAAAGCAAAAGGGTAGACATAAAATATTGGTATTACTTGGAGTATGAATGTCATTCATCCTCTCGTTGTGCTTTGTGTTATGATTTAATTACCTTGAAATTAATTCCATAGTACTGATATGTCTTAGTCTCAAGAAATGACCTATTCCAGGAAGAATTACCTGCAATTAACAAGCTGATAATTCAGAGCAGTTTGGTTTGAGTGTATGCAGTTGTAAATTAGAGCAAACTGGACCTGTGATTCCCAGAAGCAGACAGGGGACAGTCTGTAATAACTCCTTTGGAGGATTGTACAAAAAGTCAAATGTCCTTCCATTACATTCCAATTCTTGCCTGGTATTAGGCTGTGGCAGCTCTCTGGAATTATTGCCTTGTAAGAATTTGAAGCGCTTCTCTTAACACTGATGTGCATGAGCACTGATCTCCAAACCTGTAATTGAATTTATGGACTCAGGGAAGTATTTGCTTAAACATTCAAATAGAAGCGGAGCTGCTGGTACCAAAAGTTATTTGTTCTGGGGTGTTACCACTGGTCCTGTTCTTCCCCATCTTACTCTTTTATTTCCCCTTACAGGTCTCGATGCAGAGTTGTCTTATGTGAGGAATGATGTGGTTAATCACTATGCATTGTCCTTCAACCTCTTGATCCCCAGCGAGACCAACAATCTGAACTTCAGCTGGCACGCGAAATCCAAGGTAAGCAGGAGTGACTGGTCTTTGAGGCTGTGGTACGGGATCTGTTTTGCGTCGTGAATACCTGCTGTTCAAACTGAGCAGCTTTTGTCTTTGCAAGAATCAGCGTGTGGTAGGTATGAAAGAATAATTTATGATTGCAGGCAAAACATTAAGATTGTATGTATCCAGACTCTTCCTTTCACATTTTGGAAAGGTTAAATACTTCTTCTAGACTGTTTTATGCTTCTTGCTTCTGGCGAGCTACATGTATACACACATGCTGTGGAATCTCTTCTGGTGGCGCATTGAACATACAGAAGGGGCAGCCATGAACTGAAGCCTCAATGAACTGAATCAAATGTAGGGCAATTGCGTGTTAGAGATTTCTAGAAACATATGTTTGGAGATAAGAAAACCCTATTAAAGTAGCATTTAGTATGTTATTACCGAGCCCTGATTAAATAGAAGGGATTTTTATTTCACTTAATCACCATAGCTGGAGCATGCAGCAACAGCTGTCATAAAGATTGTGTATGCTTTTACATTTTGAAGGATTTCCAGTTACTTAACAACTTGTTTTTGTGTGTGAAAAGTCTAGTCTTTGCCAGATGTTAATTATTTTTTAAACTCAAGCAATGGTTATTCTTCTGTCTTTAAGTAGGAGAGACTGCAGAAGGATGTTACTTCTGCCAGTGTTCCCTGCTTTGAGGAGTAAATTCTTAGGAAATATGAATTTTGACCTGCCCTGTCTTGGCTACAGGTCAAACCAGCCCTTCTGCTTGATACTGTATTCCACCTTTACAAGCAGTTCAGCCACTTGATGTTTGAATAGAACTTTTGTAGGAGTTTCCTTATTGTGTTTCTATCCTTGGCATCTTAACTGAAAAATAACAGGATGCATTTCTGTTATCAATTTATGTTTTAGAAAGGGGAGGCAGGGGGAAAGAAATAAATGGGGTGAGCAAAGTCAAACCACATTCATTTACCTGAGTATGTGAGTGTGGAGAGAGAGGATGAATTTCCAAAAGGAGTTTCTGACTTAGTTGCAATAGGTCCTGTAATTTTTTTTAGACTGAATATTTGGAGAATCAGCTTCTGAAGTGGAAATAAAATTCTGACCATGGTTGAATGAAAGGCTTGTATGCAATTTTGCCTATGTGGTGTATAAAACTGACTAAAGGAGGGAGAATTTCTTGAATTCCTATTGTTTTAACAAACTGGCTTTTGAACAAGTAAGTTTAAAAGTATCAGCAAGTGAGGTTTATGGTTTTGTTGGTTTAGTTGCTGGTTTGGTGTGGTGGCTTTGGTTTGGGTTGTTTTTTTTTTTTTTTTTAATACAGTAGTACTTTAAATTCTGTGCAGAATTTTCAGGAATGTTTTCAAGAGTGGCTTCTATCTTGATGTTTTCAATTTGCATCATCACAAAAGTCTGATATTTAGTATTCATATAAGAAATCTTCCATTTGGGCACCTAAAATCACCAGCATTCTTTGAAAATAAGACACAGCTTTTTTTTTTTTTTTTAATTTCAAGAAGAATTACAAAAAGATATGCAGCATTTCCTCTTACTACTGTAGAGATTTCTTGCGTGCTTTCCGTCTCCCAACTGTTGTTACAGGTTGAGTATAAACTGGGATTTCAGGTGGATAATCCCATGGCTATGGCGATGCCCCAGGCCAACATTTCTTTACAAGGAGAAGTTCCTCGCACCCTTTCAGGTAAAATTCCTGCTCCAAAAGCGCACAGCTAGTGCTGATCCTCGTAGTGTTTTCTGGTGGTACTTTGGGTTGTATTTCCCGCCCCAAATGTGTGTAGTGTTATGTAAGTGCATAATTTTTCTCTATTAAATATAATGTATTGACATGCCTTCTGCAACACTTATGGCACTGCTAATAATGTTGAGGCCATTAGTGTGAGAGTAATATTTTTTCCCCTTTTTCAGTGGAGGATAGCAATTTACCTGGAAAGGAAACGTGATGGTTTTTTATATATATATGTATGTATGTACACATGCAAGGTTCCTGTTCCATTTTAATAATAACCATTAGCAATTGCATGGATTTTAAGATCTATGCCTTTTAATTTATATATTGTCTGTAGTGATGCCATCTCAGGATGTGTGGGTGTTGTTAAGACATATAAAGTGTTTATGGTAGGTTTAAAACTGAGAAAACTATCTTCAGTATGTATTAGCTCCTCCATATAAGTTTTTAGTAGAAACAATTTGTTTCAGGAAAAGTGCTCGTTCCTTGCTCATTCACCTATGGTTCCTTGTGATAGCTAGTCAAAGGGCAATAAAATATGTATTGATGCTTTAGTTTTGGACCCTTCTTTTGTGAAAGCACACTAGGACATCAGGCTTGTTGTGCCTGCTCTGTTGGCATAAATAACACTGGTGTATAAGATAGAAAATAAGTAATGTGATATTAATTTAAACTTTGTTTCCAATCAGATTTGTGGAGAGCAAAATATTTAAACTTGACAGTTGTGGAAAAAAGCTAACCTTCATAGCATTTGAAAAGACAACAAAGAAAACAAAATTTTCTGGCTTTCTGCAATAATGGAGTTCTTTCTTATGACAGCACTTTAATTCCAAAGCTAATGGATGACTGATATACATTTATCAGCAAACACAACTTTAGTAATCTGTCAATTTTTAATATTACTTGCATAAATTAATCTGAAAGCTATGACCTTCAATGCTTTAATAGTTGTCTGAAATTACGAGGTGTGAAGACTAAAATAGCATTTCTTAATAACAAGTTGTTTAGTAATGTGTGGTGTGGGCATCCTTGAAAAAGACTCTTATCATTTAAATGTTCTTTCACCACAATGTCTGAAAAGTGCTCAGATGTAATTGTAACACTTCCTTGTCTATTTGCAGTGTTTCGTGTCGAACTCTCCTGCACTGGCAGACTCGACTCTGAAGTCACAATACTAATGCAGCTCAACTTGACAACAAACTCATCAAAAAACATCACAGTTTTAAACTTCAAACGAAGGAAAATGTGCTACAAAAGTAAGACTTTAAGTTTCAAATATTAAAAAGCTTTTACTGTTAAAGTGTGATAGGAAGAAGTGGGGAAGGTACCCGAGTACGAGCTCCTGAGAAGACAGGAGAAACCAGGTAAAATTCTTGCCTTCCTGAGACAAATAAGGACTTTTGTTAAGGGCAGAACCTGATGGATGAGCAAATTGCCTGTGTCCTGCTGCAGTGACTGGCCTTTTCACATATACAGTAAAAAGCATCTCTGCTGTGCTTGGGAGCAAATGAGTTTCCTCAAAACTGCAGCACTCTGAATATTTGAATTGTTCTAAGAATTACCGACAAAATCTACTTAGTTTATAAATGAGGATAAACTGAAAATTGGCTGTTTAGTGAATGTAAGTGGGTGTTAGTCAGTCAGGCTTAGAGTACGAAATGATCTTGATAGCTAATGTACACCTCAGAAATCCAAGATTGAATATTCTGTGTCTTGCCCTGGGAATCCACAAGGGGAATATGTTCTTGGATTGTTCCTGGTTCCTGTTGCTGCTTCCTAGAAGTATTTTCCTAGGTTCAGAAGGAGATTATTTTGGAGAATCCCAAGGACTGTACCCTCCTTAAAAATAACTGTGGTATCCTGTTCCTGGGCAGTGTTTGAGGAGGGCCTCCTCTCTATTTACATTCTCCTCCTGGCACTGTCCAGTTTCCTTGGAGCCTTTGAGGACAGAAGTTGGCTTTTCAGAGGAGGGCTGTCACTCCTCTTGAGCGTGAGGATCCAGGGAGACCTTATCGCAACCTTCCAATATCTGAAGGGAGCTACAGGAGAGCTGGGGAGGGACTCTTTGTCAGGGAGTGGAGCGATAGGACATGAGTAGTGGTTTTAAACTAAAAGACTAGATACTAGAAATCTCAATCTGAAAGCTTTAGATACTAGAAAGAAATTCTTTGCTGTGAGAGTGGTGGGGCACTGGAACAGGTTGCCCAAAGAAGCTGTGGAAGCCCCATCCCTGAAGGGGTTCAAGGTCAGGCTGGATGGGGCTTGGAGCAACCTGGTGTGGTGGGAGATGTCCCTGCCCATGACAGGGGGGTTGGAACTCGATGATCTTTAAGGTCCCTTCCAACTCTAACCACTCAGTGAGTGTGAATGTCTGAGGCTGAACAGGTGAAAGAGCAAGCCTGGCTTTTTAGCGTTGTGATATTGTGATACCCTCATTCCTCACATTGATGTTACAGGGAGATCATTAATTTTAAGTCTACCTCTTTTTTTTTTTTTTTTTTCTAGTGACAATGGAGGTCTTGCTGGTGATGTTTTGACAGAAACTTCAAATGTTTCTTCCTGTACTTCTTCAAATGTTCTGAGAGGGGAAAGTTAGCACTGCTTAGGCTTTGGTAGCTTACTGAGCTGCTCAATGTGTAGAGGAGGTTTCTGTAGGCACCACACAGTTATCTGGAGTGTGAGAGAGAGCTGCTTCCTCAGTTATGCAGAAGTGATTCTTACAAAGATCATGTTTCTGTGGGTTCATAAAAATGTCAATGACTTGTTTGATGTGTGTTGATTGGTAGGTATAGAGCATCTGGGGATTGCTGATTTAATTTAGTGCAGAAGTTAAAAATACACAGGAACTTGTTAGCAGTTTTGTTCAAGGCATTAAGGCATTTGTAATAGTTCTTCCTACAGTACAAAAAAAAAAAAAAAAAAAGAAAAACTCAAATATTTTTCCCTCCTCCAGATTACTTTTTCCCTAGTTTATCAGGCTGAACTGGCTTACCAGGGAGTCAGCAGGGGCTCTGCTGGGGAGGAAGCAGCTCTTCACAGTTGGGAGCAGGAATGGGGGTGTGTGGAAGTTGAACTACATCTTCACAGCCACAGAAATCCCCTCTATTGCCTCAACTGCCTGGAAATCCTCAGTGAGGTTCATCTAAAGCCATCTCCACAGCCTGCTTTCCCTTGGCTTGCATGGGTTCTCTTAGTGACCAGGCTCGTAATAAGCTTAATAAAGATTTATCCGCTTTCTAAAGGACTACTTCAACGCGCAAACCTGAGTACTGTTCTTGTGCCCTTTATACCTTATTTATGCGTATTTAAATAGACATAGCTTCTTTCATCATTCAGTTTTAAAACACTCATGAGAAGGCACAGTGCCTGTGGCTGCATCTCTAACCTCTTCCTTAGGATGAGTAGCATTAGGCTGGGGCCAGAATTTCTTCCAGAAGTCTTTGATGACCTTTTGGAGCATCCAGTAGCTCCAAATCAATAGTATTGATTGACCACTCAAGAAATGTGTGGTGTTTTTTTTTTTTTTTTTATCCTGTAGTAACTAATTCTGTGAGGTCTTGATTTAGTGTGTTAATGTGCGCTCACAAACTCTGCACCTCCTCTTTCTACTTTCTGCTGCTTTGGGCTTTGGTGGACAAGCCAGATGTCTTTTAGAGGTAGGTAGATTCAGGGGTTCAAGTGTGGCCTCTGGACGTGTGTGTCAGTGGGGAAAATATATCTAACCCATGTGTCTTAAGTATGACTTCTTATTATGCAGGGGTTATGTATTTAAAATGGAAATCTAGATTTAGTAGTATTCAGCTCACATATTGGGAAAGTAGATTTGTTTTTCCATAAATGAGGGAATTGACTTCTTGTGAAAGGCTACAATAATAAATGTACACTAAAATTAATAGGTTTTTTTCTCATCTGTTTAGAGCTTGAACCAGAAGTAAAATCTCCAGCATCTGATAAAAACAGCAGCAAGGCTCTCTGTAAGTAGTTCTGAGTGTACAAATTGTTTTTCACTTTTTTACACCCAAAATTTGTGATGTTATTTGTGTTTCCACAGCTTTCCCCATGAAAACGTTTCCCAGGTAGCCTGGACTATACCCAAGATTTTAGTGGTGGTTGGGCTTTTTTTTTGGTGGTTTTTTTTTTGTGTGCGTTTTGTGTTGTGGTTTGTTGGTTTTTTTTTTGTGGTTAATTAACATGGAATCTATGCTACTGAAGAGGAAAAAACCTATTCCAACCTATTCCAAGTCTCCTTACAACATTTTTATCACATCTAAGTGGCCCTAGTTTCTGTCCATGACTAATCTATTTTTGTGAGTTTAGGACTTGTCTGGTTTGCTGTCGTAACTTGTCAGTACTGAATGAGTACAATGAGATAGTTTCTTTTACTCCTTTCTCTTCTAGCTGGAAATACCATAAACTGACTGTGCTCAGCCTCTGTAGAACTCAAAATGTAAACATTTTTTGTCAAAATGCTTTTGGAAAGCAGTGGAGCGTATTACTCAGTTTTTCTCTTTACCACCTGCTGTCTCATCCAGGGTAATGGTTCTCCATAACCCATCGTTCAGAACCAAGGATGGCCAGGGCTACTGCCTCCTCATGCTTCTGGTTCCTCTGCCCATGTTGGTCTTAGACCCCAGTGAAAGCTGGCCTGGCAGACATCCCTCTGCTGCCAAACTGCAGAGTTTTGCTCTAAAACACACCATGGTTGAGATTCTTCTGAGAAAAGAGGCTTAACTGCCCTGTTAATGCTGATGCCTTTAAGATCCAGATCAGGCAGCCCTAATCCACCTCTCACCCCTGAAATGAGGAGGAGAATCACAAAATTCTAGGAGTTGGAAGGGAATTTGAGAGATCATCTCGTCCAACCCCTCTGTCAAAGCAGAGTCACTCAGAGCAGGTTACATAGAAATGTGTCCAGGCTGGTTTGAACATCTTCAGAGAAGGAGACAACCATCTCTCTGGGCAGCTTCTTCCAGGGCTCTGCCACTCTCAGTGAAGCAGGCTTTTTTCATGTTGAGATAGAATTGCCCATGTTCAAGCTTGTCCCTGTTGACCCTTGTCCTGTCACTAGGCACCTCTGAAAAGAGTTTGACCCCATCCTCTTGCCACCTTTGTTTTCCATATTGATGAGTGTGGTCTTGGTCTGCTCTTCCCCAAGCTGATCAGACCCGGGTCTCAGCCTTTCCTCACTGGAGGGATGTTCCATTCCCTTGATCATCTTTATAGCCTCCATTGGGCTCTCTCCAGCAGTTCCCTGTCCCTTCTTGAACTGGGGAGGCCCAGAACTGGACACAGTGCTCCAGATGTGGCCTCATCAGGGCAGAGTAGAAGCTGAAGTTGTATGCGCTGGCACATTCAGTCAACGAGTAAGCACCGCCAGCACGGTGCACCTAGGTATTAGTCTCATTTACTCTACTGGTGTGTGTCCTGATGTGCAGGTGACTCCAGCTCTTCCAGCCACAACCAGAAAGTTTGTGCCACTTGATGTGCTGGGTCTCAGTTGAGCCAGAAGATTGGTTTGTCTGTGTTCCTGCTGTGTCTGTAGCATGGAAGCCATAGAGCAGGGGTGTGAGGTAGAACCAGCAGGGACCAACAAGACCACTTGGGGAGATTCTTGGCTAGCTTTTGTCCTTCAGTAGGAACCTTCCTTTTGTCCCAGTAAATAAACAAAGGCATGGAGAGGCTTGCTGGGCCTTGCCCTGCTTTGCTGCAGCAGGAGCTGTGATGCCTACTCTAGGGGTAGCCATGGTCTGCCTTGGTGGGGTGGCAGGGCATGGGGATGAGTCTGGGGACAGCAGCACTGCCCTCTGCCATGTCAGCCTGCTGGGAACTAAGAACATGTTATTTGTGGGTATTCTGTGCAGGTTTTTTTTCCTTCTGTTTAATTTTTTGTTGTTTGGGTTTTTTTTTGAGAGTTTCTGTAACTCTTTGCCTTTCTGTTTCAGTCGATCCTGTAAATGCAGCTCCAACCACTTCTACCCGTGTGTTTTATATCAGTGTAGGCGTGTGCTGTGCTGTTATATTCCTAGTGGCAATAATACTAGCTGTCTTGCATCTCCACAGCATGAAAAGGATAGAGTTGGATGACAGGTACGTATCCAAGCTTTTGAAGTGCCTTTTTGGGACATGTTTACCTAGATTTGTGGGAGTTTCTGTCTCAAAGTGAGCACTTTGTAGTAGCTTGCAATTTCTGTTCTTGATGTCAAGCTGTAACAATTACTGCCTGTGTGGAGTTGTAGGAAGTGCTGCATGGCAGAAGCGCAGTGGTTGCAGGTGCTCAGCTGTTTATAGAGGTGGGAGGGTTGTGGCTTCTGTTTTTTTTCTGGAATAGTTGTGTGTTAAGGACACATGGTGGGGAAATTTGGAGAGAATCAGAACTACAGGGATTGTCAGGATTGAAAGAAAATTTGATTAGGTACCTGGGCAAACTGAAAATATATGTTTGGGTTTTTTTTTTATTGACTTGCACGGGAGACTTAATTTTAGTTTTGTCCATTTTGATTGATTTAACAGTATTCATGGTGGCCATAGGGTAAAGTCTGAGAATTACAACTGGTTAGTTATAAAGCTGCAAATGTGACTGTCTCCCGAATGTGTTTCAAATGTGTTTTCAAACCAGAGAAACCAAGTTGGCAGCTGCACATGAGCAGGACTTGTGCTGTTAACCCAAGGGTGTTACATTCCGCTGGGTGGGGATTAGCTGGGGGAAGGTGGGCTTAAAAAGCAGGTGGAGTTGAGACTCTGCTGAGGTTGCTGAAGGCTCCACATCAGGTGTGACTGGTGAGAAGCAGCTGGTTTTGAAACTCTATACTTTGTAAAACAGTTGGGCCCATGGGGAGTCACCCCTCTGGAAAGGGTATCTCAAACCATTCCTGTTCCTGCCCGCAGCCCCTCAGAGTAGCTCCATCTTTTCATCTTCCTCTCTGTCCATTCGTCTGTTCCTTCCTGGTTTTCTTTCTGCCACTTATTCCTCTAGTGTCCCCAGGCCGCTTGGGTTTTGGGGATTGTCAGTGTAGTAATAATGGTTTCTTAAGGTTCCTCAATTCATTTGTGCCTGTCTACTTGAGAGGTTTTAATCAATAGAAGATGTTAAAGGATGTGCACCTTGCTTTATTTCAGAAAGGAAAAACATTGCATTTATGGAGTGCATGAGCAGCGTCATCTCTGAGTTTTTGGGAGACTGTCCCAGCCCAGCAGTGTGATCAAACGTCCTTTCGTCCACACTGCTGTACTTGCTTGATTCCTGTGGAGATACAAGCTAAAAAGTCCATCTAATGTTAATACTCTGTGTTTTGCGGATGTTAAAGATGTTTCAGTGCTTGGCTGAGAAGCTGGTTCAGTGTTTGTAATTTCACCTCAGTGTTATGCACTGGCATTACTCCAATTTGTGCGACTGAGCTACTAGGCAAGGAATTTGTGAGGAATAAACAACTTTTGATTTGGTTTTGAATAACAAGCTTAAAACGCTGCTGTGAAAGGGATACTGAATAGAAGCTGATATCATCCTTAGGGTTAATGACATCCCAGGAGCAGCAGAGGTGAAAAACCCACTGCTGTTGCCCTTAATTTCAAAAACCAGTACTAAATAATGAGGAATGTTATTAAATAGAAGCTAAAACTGAGTTCACAGGCTGCATGTATTTAAGAACGTTGTATTGAAGGCTTAGAGCAAATGCTCGCATACCTCCTATCAAAGGCACTTCAAAAAGTGCCAAAGAAAGTTGGCATGCCTTAGCAGCAGGATAATGGAGGTTATTAAAATCAAGAAGGCATCTTTCAAAAACCCTAGGGTAGCGTGCAAGAGAGAAAGCTGAGAAAGCTAAGAAAGCTTATAAGAGTGAGCAAGCTATACCTAACAAACAGAATGAAACCAACAAAAAAGGTAGTGTTTTTCAAACCTGCAGCAGGCCTGAAAAGAGTTATTCCTTTTTAGAATCCTAGAATGGTCAAGAGTTCAGTCTCTTAAGGTTTGTTGAGTTCTAACACACCTGCCATGGTCCCACCAGACTAGGTCGTTCAAGCCCCATCCAGCCTGGCCTTGAACACTCCCAGCGATGGGACTTCTACAACTTCTTTGGACAGCCTGTTCCAGTGCCTCACCACCCTCACAGCAAAGAATTTCTTCCTAAGTTCTAATCTAAATCTCCCCTCTTTCAATTTAAAACTGTTCTACTCCCTGACAAAGAGTCCCTCTCCATCTCTTCTCTAGCTCCCTTCTGGTACTGGAAGGGGCTCTAAGGTCTCCCCGGAGCCTTCTCTTCTCCAGGCTGAATAGCCCCATCTCTCTCAGCCTGTCTTGCTGAGACTCCAGAGCTGGACACAGTACTCCACGTAGGGTCTCATCAGAGGNAATTTCTTCCTAAGTTCTAATCTTAATCTCCCCTCTTTCAATTTAAAACTGTTCTACTCCCTGACAAAGAGTCCCTCTCCATCTCTTCTCTAGCTCCCTTCTGGTACTGGAAGGGGCTCTAAGGTCTCCCCGGAGCCTTCTCTTCTCCAGGCTGAATAGCCCCATCTCTCTCAGCCTGTCTTCATAGGAGAGATGCTCCGTCCCTCAGATCATCTTTGTGGCCCTCTGCTGGACCTGTTCCAACAGGTCCATGTCCTTCCAGTGCTGAGGACTCCAGAGCTGGACACAGTACTCCACGTAGGGTCTCATCAGAGGAGAGTAGAAGGGGAGAATCACCTCCATGGACCTGCTGGCCATGATTTTTTTGATGCAGCCCAGGATGGGGTTAGCTTTCTGTGCTGCCAGTGTGCACTACTAACTCATGTTGAGCTTCTCATCCACCAGACTTTCTTGTAGCAGGAAGCCAGATGAAGAGATCTATAGAGCCCAGAGGTGATCAGACTACAAAAGGGGTTTCCAGCTGTAGCAGGGAAATGGAATGCAACTTCTGCATCGGTGTTTAGAGCAGTGACCGTGCCAGGACACTTCTGTCCGGGCAACTCACTGGAGAGTGGATCATGTTGAAGCAGCTTGTAGATGCATCAGTGTGAAGAGTTAGAATAATCAGTAACAAGTTGCCAGCAGAGGAGAATGTTCATTTAAAAACTCCAAAGGAAGTCAAAGTGGAATTGTTAGACCACCAACGGTGGCGCTTACCCTCATGCTAAATGCTGTGCTGGAACCCTACACCTGGAAGACAGTGAACGTGGGAATAACTTTTAAAAAGGTTTCCAGAGAGGGGCCAAGGCCAGCTATAAATCAGTGAGCCTGTGAGGATTAGTAGATTCTGTTTTAAAGAATTAACTTAAGTAGGTGCATCTTGTGATTATGGTGTAATGGGGAAGTCTTGCTCCAAAGCAAACAGGTTTCTCTTTGAGGGCATCACTAAGTCTGAAACTCCTACAAGGATGGCTAGTGCTGCTTGGTCAGCACTCAGTAGCAGCCCAGGAAGCAAACAGAATGTTGATTATTTGGCAAGGCAGAGGGTTATACCCCAAAACAATCTCTTCTTTGTTCTCCCCTCACAGTCAGTAGAGTGGAGGAGCTTTTAAGTCAAAAAAAGGAGAGTGGTTGGGGGAGAATGTTTGTGTGTGCTTGGGAGCGAGATCGAAAAATCTTCTTTGGGCCTTGCCATCTGAGCTAGCAACAAGTACTGCCTTTGCCTGTAGATTTTCTCTCCTTTTCTTAGGCTTTACAGCTCCAACAACTCTTCCTGTAGGGTTTTGTCTATGAGTAATAAGATGGAAAACATCCTGCTGTGGTTTTGTCTCAAAAGCGCATTATAGGTGGCCCTGGAAGGGGCAAGAAGTATCCTTGGAGAGAGGAATGACAAAGTAGGGCAGTTTGGGCTATGAGAGTGACCTGAGGCAGGTACAATGCTACAGGGCAAACACGGTTTTGCAGCAGTGAGCGAGGGAGTGTCTTTTGGATATTTGCTGCAGCACAGGGGCCAGTAGCTGGCATGCCCAGGAGCAGGAGGAGATCACAGGCTGAAATAAAACTGTTAAGGCTACTGTTTTCAAGTGTTCATAATTGTAAATTCTCAACAGGATGTTGATACCATGAAGCAAATGCATAGAAGTCCTCTCTGAAATATAATAGTTGTTTTGTTTCTGATATGACAAGGGTGGTTCTTGTAATAAATGTTTTGTTGCTTTGATTTTTTTTTTCAAAAGTGGGGGAAAAGTATTGGAAAATAGGGCAAATTATGCAAAACAGATAAGAGGAAGATGTTCATGTTCAAAGGACAGAAGCGATAAGATTTTTGAATTGCCTGAAATACATTCTAATGTGGGAGAGACTTTAAAAATGGTGTTCTTCCAAAGTCCTCACCTGGAAAATATCCTGGTTTTAACTTTGATATGTTAATTTTGAATTTATTACAGTGGCAAGTGATCATGCGCATGTCCATTTTTGTTTTAAAACAGCATTAGTGACAGCAGTAGCTCACAAGGGCTATCCCAACCTTCCACACAGACTACACAGTACTTGCGAGCTGACACACCAAACAATGCAACGCCAGTAACCAGTAAGTGTTAATCTAATTGCAGACCTTTGCAACCGACCCTCTTGGACACTACTGGTGTCTTTGGTGGTGGAGATCTCACTGATTAGTCCTTTCACCTTGTTGCTGCAACCTGCAAAGGAAAGAAACATGGGGAAAAAGCTTTACCAGGGTGATATGTGCATCATTTCTTTATGTTCACAGATTTGCTGGAAAGAATATTAGTTAAAAAGAGCGGTGAATTAAAAGGAAGAGTGGCGGCATTTTGTATAGAGAGTGATGGGCTTTTGGTTGACTCTGGTCTCTGAACTGGCTCTTGGCTAAGCTATCTGAGCACCAAGATGGGTCTATGTGGCTGAGTCTTGGAAGGAGGCAGGATTTAGCCCAAACTCATTGGGCTTAAGCTACTGCTGAAGTTCCTGTTTTAGAAGATCTAAAGTGAGGTAAAGATTTATATTAAAAAGTGAGGAAAAATAGGGGAGCCTGGCCAGAGGAACAAATTGTCTTTCTGTTAAACTCAAACTGCTGTTTTTCTTTGTAGAGTGGGAACTGCCAAGCTGAGATATAGTGCCCTGGCAATCCTCACCTTTCAGAAACTGTAAACTAAATGCCTCCTGCTTTGATTTGCCACCAGGGTTTTTTCTCTTCTATAATCACAGAATCGCATAATGGTTAGGGTTGGAAGGGACCTCAAAGATCATCTAGTTCCACCTAGGGACACTTCCTAGGGCACGGACACCTCCCACCAGACCAGGTGGCTCAAAGCCCCATCCAACCTGGCCTTGAACCCCTCCAGGGATGGGGCAGCCATAGCTTCTCTGGGCAACCTGGGCCAGAGTCTCACCACCCCCAGAGTAAAGAATTTTTTTCCTAGTATCTAATCTAAATCTCTCCTCTTTCAATTTAAAACCATTGCTCCTCATCCTATCACTACACTCCCTGAGAAAGAGTCCTTCCCTGTCTTTTCTGTAGGCTTCCCCTCCTAGATCACATTCTGCTGTTGATGTCCTATTAACTGTTTGGTTAATTTTAATATGACCCCTGGAAACTCCTTACTCATAAAGGGGGAGAGGGGGATTTGTCTTGAAGGTGGCCCATAGTGATGATTAAACCCTCCTGACCCTGGCGAGTGTGGTGACCACTATGTCTAGATGGGACAGTCAGCTGTTCAGTCTGCGCTGTTTTGTGGTGTCTCTTATCTGTTGTGGGACAGCACAGGGAAAACAAATATTAGAAGAAAAAAGGTTGAATGTGTGAAGGAAATGAGAACATTCTTAGTCCTTCCACAATCGTATTAAACTTGTTTTCAGTAACATTTAAATTAAATGAAAAAAAGATTTATCAAGAATTCTCAAGATTTTTTGTAGTGATTCGTAAACTTGTTCAAAAATATTCAGACCATTCTAACTCTATTAGTGTGTCTGGATGTCTGGAAGTGCCAGAAGAGGACACTGGTAGTTTTGGTTACGTCCTACTGGGTAAGGCATCTTCCTCAATCCAACTAGTCCTCCAACCGTCATCTTAATTTCCGTGTTGTCAGGGAAATGCAGAGTCATGTTTATCAGCCTCATTACGCAAGGAGGAGTTTTATTTACTTGGTGTTAGTAATGAGACATGATTACACGGCACTCTATAGAAATTCCTGTGAGACTTTTTTTTTCCTCCAGATTATTACATTCACATGACTTCTCTCGTGTTTGTTGTTTAATGCTATAATCTTAATACATAATCTTTTTAAGTACCCGCTGCTTGCATGTCTTTGTACCTGTAGGTGGTGCTGAGGTGAAGCAAGGGGCTTGTGTTCTCATTATAAGGGTATTTATATTGGTTTGTTTGGCTCTGCTGGCTCCTCAGGTTATCCTACGTTAAGGATAGAGAAGAACGATCTTAAAAGCGTCACACTCCTGGAAGCAAAAGCTAAAGTGAAGGACATAGCCATCTCCAGGGAGAGGATAACTCTAAAAGATGTGCTCCAAGAAGGTATTTAGAGGACTCAAACACTTGTTGGCTACAGCATAGTGTCTGTGTGTGTGCCTGTATATATATATGTATGTGTGTGTGTGTGTGTATTTAATAGCTGGATATTTCTGAAACTACTCATGGATGACATTTCTGAGCTTCATGATTTTGGTGGAGGAGGAGAATGATGAATGATGTTTGCATTTGGGGTGGGGGGGGTGGGGAAAGCAGTTTCCAGAATTCATTAAGATGGGGGAGCCACTAATCGTGCTCAGTAATCATTCAGCTTGTCTGTCTTAATAATCCGGTCCTTTAAACAAAGGAAAGGGTTAGATGGCTAAGGAATGAGGTAATTGGGGTTGTGAGTGACAAAGCAACTCACTTCCGTAAGTTATTTCAAGTAACCTTCTCTTAAGAAAAACAAAAAAATAAAAGATAAGTAAAAAAAATAAATCAAATCCAATGCCCACAAAAAACTCAGTTGTCTAAACTTGCCTCAGTTTAACAGCTTATGATTTGGAAATCTAGTCAGTAGATGCAGCACAGCTCTGATACGAAAATTTTGGAGATTACCTGATTCTTTTGTCTTGTTTACCATTTACTTCGGAAGTGTTCATGCGCAACAGTTGGTTCCTGTTTGATGTTGAATTTGGGAAATAGACTTTAATGACAAAACCCTTTAAATATTTAACTTCACTGCTGCAACTTTTTAAGTCTGTGTTCTCTGAGCCTGATGGGAAATCAAACTTCCCAAAGCTGGAGATGTAAGACGTTGGGCCTTTGGAGGAGGAAATGCTGAATGCTCTGTGTTACTGCCCGAATAGCTGTGGGAGGATGCTAATGCTTCCTGTTCAATGTGTGCCTCTCTGTCTCTAAGGAGGGGGCTTCGTGCTGTGCAAAAAGCTTCCTTTGGGTGTGGTATGGGCTTTGTGTTCCTCTGCGCTGTCTCGTGCCTGTAGCTGTGGCATTAGGGCTTATCTGACGACAAGAAGTGACTTGGTGCTTCAGGCGCTCAGCACTGAGCGACAGAGCTGCCCTTTTTCGCAAGATGCAGCTTAAATGGTGGTTGAACGTGACGTAGACCCAGTTAATGCCGGGATCTTGGTTTTTGGTGTCCAGCTGTTATTTGAGTCTCTCAAAACCTTCCAGTCAGGGGACTAGAACACAGATCCTGATGAACAATAATCCGTTTTAGTTCAGGATCATAGAAGAGTTGAGCCTCTGTCACCGAAGAACAAATGAGCTTCAGAGGAGAAGCAGCAAGTAATAGAAGTGTTTGCATAAAGTTTTCAAGAATCCCCATGTGCCGCCAATGGAGCTTAAACATATTTTACAGATCTTGGCCAGAGATTGATTAAAGACTTCAAGTAGCTTCCATAACTTCAACTACCCTAACACTTTAATGATTTAGGAGATTATGGTTCTTTTGTGGTGTAACCAGTTGGAAAATGCAAAGCATCGGGTCTGAGAGGGATCCATAGGAGCCTTTTCTATTGCTGGACTTGTGCGACACCTGATCCTGAACCTGCTTCAAGCTCCTGTTGTACTCGATGTAAGGCAAAAATGTAGGTGCCTTCAAAAAAAGTGTTTTTAATGGAATAGCTATGCTTTAGCAAATGGAGCAGGTGTTTACAGTAAGTGGAACTTTATCATTTTCTGGTGAAGCAGAGGAATAGCTTAGATGGCCAGTCTGTGAGACAAATGGCATAATCTGTAAGAAGCCTGGAGGAGAGTAGAGGCAGGACTAGTGTGTTTGTGGTGCTGTCTCTAAGTGTTAGAGCACACCGGTGACATCTCATACCTTAGCAGGAATTATTCTTTCAGGGTGCTGTTAAGAAAAAACAACCACCAAAACAAGGAAACCCCAAGCCATGGACCATTCAGGTGTGCTGTTTTACAGTCTTACTAGATATTATCTAGATACTGGATTGCATGAAAATTATTTTCTAGCCATAACTGATTTTATGTGCTTCCTCATTCTCTTTAATTCCAGCACTGGCAAAGAGATAGATAGTTTGATACTATAAATTATTTCAATACATGGTGCTGTCTTCCCTTTTGACATTTACATATATCTGTGTATTGGAAATATGTACTTAAGGCACTGTAACGATGTCTTCAAGGACCAAGATAAAACGGTTTTATTTTCCTGCTAAGTAACTCATGCCATATATTTATAGTTGCCTGTACTCTCTAGTTAAATTGCTTCTTAATGAGATTACAATTTGAAGATCCCTGTCTTGCAGGGTTTACTTGCAGTCCTGGGGTAGATGGTAGAAGTGGCACACTGCCTCTATTTATTCAGAAACCAAAAAAGATGCAGCTTTCATGCTCAAAGATGTGCAGCTGGCTCAGGCAATCCCTTGCAAAGATGTTTCAGCCTAATCGGACAGGGTAAATGAATGGGGAAGGGATGCAGCATGTGAATGGATGGCCTGAAGATGATGCACGCATTGGTGCCACGGTAATAACGTGACAGAAAAGCGTTGCCAACCTGAGCTGTATAAAATTAATTCTGTGTGTGAGTCACCAGACTGCATTTCTTCTTACTCCAGCTGTTTAATGTAGCACCTCCTCCTGAAATAGCTTCATTTAAATTTTGTGAATGGAAGAATGTTGGTGAGACTGGAAGAAACCCCCAAACAAACCAAACACCTCCCAGCTGAGGTGAAACATTCATATAATGTCATACTGCTGTGTTTTTGGTTTTGGTTTGTGGGTTTGTTTTTGTTTTTTGTTGTTTTTTTTTTTCACATTGTACTGGTTGGCTGAAACCCCTATTCCCTTGTGAACGCTTACAAAGGCATTTCATATTTATGAGAAAGGGTCTTACTGGAGAATACCAGACCTGCTGGTGAGAAAAGGATGGAGCTGGAGTTTTTACTGCAGACCATTGACTGACAGAGCTGCTACAAATAAACCCGTGGTTGGTATTGGTACTGAATCGAACTGGATTCTGCTGCTGCCGTTAGTTTGCTCTCATGTTTGTCCCCCCAATTTTGAGTTGTCTAAGCTTTCAGCATTTACCGCCTATAGTTCTGAATGCATCCAGCGCTGGAGAGCTGTGTGGGTTATATATTGTTGATCTAATAGGGCTTTCAGAACTTACTCCTTACCAGTCTTGTTCCTGAAATTCTGCTGTGCTTAATCATTTTAAGGTAGCGTTTTCGTAATAGGTACTAAATTCTGTTCATATTATCAGTGTATTTTTTACCACATTATGCTTACTAATTATCTGTTCTCTTTGTAGGCACCTTTGGGCGCATTTTCCATGGGATTCTAATAGAAGAAAAGGACCCCAGTAAAGAGAAACAAGTTTTTGTCAAAACTGTTAAAGGTATGTGTATATAAAAGACAGGGGTTTATGTCCAGTTGTTTGGATTGTGGTGTGTGCTGAGTGTCTCAAATCTTTCTTTAAAAACAAACCCCTCCTCCCCCAAATATGCAAATTTTTCCTACTTAAAAAGCAAAAACAATTTGGGTGGTGGCCTCAGCCAGAGAGAACAAAAATCTTATATGTAAAAAAAATGCATGTGTTCTCCACTAGTGCCTCCAATTGCTGCGTCTTGAATACTTTTGCTTATTATTCTTCTAAATAAAAAAAAAAGTAGATTTGTATTTTTTCTCCTAGCATGTCATTGTTGTTTCCATCCACAGTTTTTCCAGTAAATCACTGGAAAAAAGGTACTTGCAATACATCTTAAAAATATTTTTATCAACTTGGTGTGGCTGTACGTAAGATAGGATCTAGTTTCTGCCACCCTTAAAGTTGGCTACTAAATCATGAGAACTATCATTTAGGACTTAATTTATACAAATGCAAAATATATCTTCTTTGTTGAAGAAGTATATTCTGTTATGTAACTTCAAGAAATATAATTCTGATTTAAATTGTGGTAGGTAGACTTAAACAACAAGGTAGCTATAGATGAAAATGTATATTCTAGATACATCCCTTCCTCTAAACTCATAATTTTGAGTTCTCTAGTAGCTCACAGCAGTTCTGCTGGATTCCCTGTATGGTAGTACAGCTGTACAGCTTCACCAGTCATTTTTGTCATTTCAAATGATTCTGTTATTGCTTTTGGTTTTTCATCTTACAACTTCTTTAATTCCTTCTTTAAAAGAAAAAAATTAGTTCTACTCCTGTAAGAATTTCAACTTATTTTAATTTTTTTTTTTTTTTTGCCTGGCTAGTAATTTTTCAAGATACTAATTTTGAAAAGAAAGGTGGGAAATTATGAAGCTGCTATTTTTTTTTATTTTTGGTTGAATCTTTCTGCTACCCATTTATTCTGTACCTTTTACAAGAAAAGCATATTACTTAAAGGAAGCAACCTTCTATTATTTTGGTGTGTTTCTCACACAATCAGATGCTTGTAATCGTAATAAAAGTTTACGGGGAAAGCAACTTAGAAAACAATTCACTCTTATTTCAAAGGGAGGAATTTCTTAAAGTCAACCTGGTTTGGAGTAAAAGAAGCAAAAAAAAATAATAATAAAAAGGGAGTTGAATGGATGTGGTTGTGTTCTTTAGCTGCACGTTGCTCTTGTTGTAGGCCCAGCAGGATGGAGAGCTTTAGTAGGGAAGACAGGTCAGTGTCCCACACCATACCTGTAGTTCTAACAATATGGGGTAAACTTAGAGAATCATGGAATTGTCTCAGTTGGAAGGGACTCTTAAGGTCATGGAGTCCAACCATCAGCCCAACGCTGCCCAAACCACCGCTAACCCATGTCCCTCAGTACCACCTCTGCTTGGTTGTTAAATACGTTCAGGGACAGTGACTCCACCACTTCCCTGGGCAGCCTGTTACAGTCTTTGACTACTTTGAAAGGTTTGACTTATCAGTACCATGAGCCAGGTACCAGCGTTGAGTAATTAACAGAGACAGTGTGAAATTAGCCACCTTTCCTGCCTGACCAGTCCATACCTGCTAATTGGCATGGTGTGGCTGAGCTGTGAAGTGGGATGGGGACTGGCAGCGAAGGGGTGTTCTAAAGGCAGCAGGAGGGTAACCTGGGAGTAAATCTGTCTTGGCATTGAGTCAACAGCAGAACCCCATCTCTGCTCTGGGACAACTGTTTGTGTCTCTGCTGATGGGATTCAGGGAGGGCTTAACAGTGAGAATTTGCTGCTGTCACTTCTCCTGCTCTTCTTGTACATCCTGGTGGGCATCCCTGGATCTGGGGTGATAGTGGCTCTCATAGTTTCAAGATGCTTCCACTCAATTCTTCAGGAGTGCTTTTGAGGTGAGACACTTGCATTCTCTAGCACTTTTCCTCCCTGTCGAGTCCAGAGAGTGCTTCTGAAAAATAGATGTGCTGTCCATTTGGTGGATATTGGTAGCTATAGTGTCCTCTTTTATTTTGTCTTTTTTTTTCCTGTTTGTTTTTGGGGTTTTTTTCCCCAGCATTTTTTGGGGAACTTCTCCTGAATTCTGCCTTCTTCTGTTGCTCTCCCCTGCCAAACGGTTCTTTCTGGGTGTCATTTTTGCCATTATTTGATCTGGTTTCCAAATGACTTATCCCATGTCATGTGAGCCTGGTGCTCATCTGTGTATGACAAAGCTGTCTCGCCTTGAAGTGTCTTTCACCAGTGTTACCTTCACTGGGATCTCCTTTGCTGTGTTACTTGGTGGTTCTCTGCCCCGATTCAGTCAACAAATGCTACGGCTGTTCTGAGCCCCAAAATCACTTGTGAGCTTGGGCAGTTTGACATCTGTGCAGTGCTACTCGAGCAGGCTTGCTTTTTATAGCATGGAGTTAAATGATGTTTTTGAGGACAAATCTTAATTTAGCTGTCTTCCATAGCAATTTCTCTAATTGCTTTGCCAAAGTGGGACTTCCTGTCCACTCTTAAAGCTGCATTTCTCCCTTGTGGCTTGTGTCTTTTGTCTTTGACTGACTTCTCCAGCCCTTCCCTTTGCAGGGAAAGGTTTGCTGGTGCCATGAACTGGAGTGTGATCTCCAGGGAGTAATGGTATTCATATCGTTGTTGCCTGTAGAGAATCTGTTAGCTTTTAAAAGGGTCTATATGGCCAAATTTTGTAATAGGTCTTTGCTGATAGTTTTCTGTGAAATAGTACCGGTTTGGGCAGCAGAACGTTGCTAGGAAAATAAACATCCCCATTTCTCCTTGCAGCAGTTCATTTGCAGTGCTAATATTAAGCAACTTGGTCTTCATACCCTGGCTGTGATAGCGCAGCTGAGTCGTGTAATAAGCTGGGAATTTGACCTGCCTGGAAAAGCAGCAACCTGCAAAAGTTGTTTCTTAGCCAGGCTCTATCCTTGATCTCGCTCTTTTTTGTGACCACACACACTGCTGTTTTGGCTCAAAGACAGGAGCAGGGCAGGACTACAAAAGCAAGATGGGGTATGAGAGCTATTAAACTGACTTAAGTATCTCTGCTGAAGGAAAAAAAGAAGCCTGAGGGTCATGGAAAAGAAACCAGGGAAAAAGGCTTTGTCTGTGTAGCTAATTTATTCCCCTTCTCCCTATCCCCATGAAAGAATGGGCTATTCCAGAACTGTCTTGGTTTACCCAGTGGTGCACTGTGACAAAATAAAATCCAGTGGTTCCCTGAATGACAGAAAACAATGTTGCAGATCCTCAGAAAAATGCGAACTGAAATTGTTTCAGTGGGTGCTGTGAGGAAGAATAACCTTCTTGAGATGAAAACCCCCTCTTCTCAGCGGGATCAGAGCTTGAGAAACTTAAGGTATCACATTGGCTGCTTTGATATTAGAGTAGTTATTATGGCTTTAAATCTGGAATTGCCAGAAGAAGAAACCCTTTGGAAGGAGAATACCTGGATATAGCAAATATGATCTGTACACTTGTGCCCAGACTGCAACTTCATATTAAAATCATATTTGTTTGGGTTGGAAGAGACTTAATAATGACCATCTAGTCCACCCCCCTGCCATGGGCAGGGACACCTCCCACTAGACCAGGGTGCTCAAAGCCCAGTTGAGCCTGGGCCTGTGTCTCACCACCCTCACTGTGGTGGGGGAAAAAAATAAATTACATTCTTCCTTATATCTATTCTAAACCTTGTCCTGTTACTACAGGCCATGATTAAAAAAAAAAATATCTTTCTCCATCATTCTTATAAGCCCCCTTTACGTATAGAAAGGCCAAAATAAGGTTTCCCTGGAACGTTTTCTTCTCCAGGCTGACCAGCCTCAACTCTCTTAGTTTCCNTTTTATATGGGGCATGATGTGGATGGGATGGAGTACCCCTGTTGGTCGGTTTTGGGTCACCTGTTCTGTCTGTTCCTCCTTGCAGGTGGGACCCCTTTACACTTTTCCATTTCTGACCCTCCAATGGCGCAAATGACAAAAATTACTTGACCTTGGTTATTACAGCAGTAAGTATAAGGAAAGGCCTCTCTGCACACCATCCCTTGGCATAATCGGGTCTTATCACTGCAAGACAAAACAGTTCTGAACAATGTACCATTAATTTCAGAGTTTAGTTAGTTAGAAAAGGCTTAGCTAAGAAAGTAAAATTATAAAACAGAAAAATGGTTTGTTTTACCTCAAACCAGGACACCTTCATAGGAGCATGTTCCAGCCCTCAGATTATTTTCATGGCCCTTCTCTGGACCTACCCTAACAAATCCATGTTTTTCTGGTGCCTGAGGACTTCAGAGCTGGATGTAGCCCTCTGGGTGGAGTCTCATGAGAGCAGAGGGACAGAATCACCTTCCTGAACATGGGAACTCTGTCTAGATGTGACCTTAGTTGGTGCAGTTTTTAACTGTGTCACTGGATATAAGCCTTTTGCCCCTGCGGATTAACACCAGTGTCGTGGCTTTGCGTTGCGCACTACCATTGTAAGCTCTATTGATTGCAGGGATTGTGTGATCAGAGTGGTAAAACTAGTGGGTTGTCTGATTATCTGCTGGATATGCCCAAGAAATCCCAACAAGTTAATGTGCATGGGACTGGAAGGCTTTTTTGAGCCATGGGCAGCTCATGTAGGTTGGCTTTTAAGAGAAGACCTCTGCTGTGCTTGGAAAAGTGCCAAAGAAAGGTTATTGTGCCATTTGAGTAATGGATTCTGAATACTTCTCATTAAAAAACCCATGAAGAAAGGTCATACCATAGTTGCAGCAGCAGATACATATCCTAATGGATCTCTTCTTTTTTTTGTGTTTCTTCTTCATGTTAATGTATTTATAAGATCCATAGCCTTTAAGGATGGGTTACTTCCTAATAATGCAGCCAGAGGAGAATGTGCTGTCGCTTTCCTCCTTTCATACCCTGGAGAAGATGAATATTGTGGCTGATTTGCTTGTCAAGCAATAGTTAGACCTGCAAGTATGTCTTGCTTGAAACAGAGTGTGTTTGTAGCCTTGTCGGTTTGCTGCTCTCCTATGCTTTTGCCTTGCTCTAGGATTGATCCTTTGAATGAGCAGAGATGGCTGACTGGTTGTGGCAATAGCTGCAGCAACCCTTTCCACTTTTCCTTCCCTGATGTTTTCTAGCCTTCTGGTAAGGCATTGAGCACTACAATAAACCAGAAGAGTACCAACTGAAATCAAGAAGCCTTCATCTTTCTGAACTTGGTACTTGTTTTCTCTTCTGAAGTGATCTGCTGTTAAAGGGATTGGTAATACACAAGTTATGAGAAAGCCTGGACCTGCCTACCTTTGTCCTGAGAAACTCTTTTAAGTGGAAGAAGCCATTCAGAGAGTGTGAGACTTAGTTTCCATGAGTCTATTGTATTCCCCGTTTTCTCAAGCTGGGATTGACCTCTTGGGTCAAACTCTCAAAGGGCAAGTTTTGATCCTAATAAAGCAATGCTGGGGGCAGGAGGCAAATGGATTGGAGTTTGCTTATTGAGCATTATTTGACTAGTTTCTCCTGCGCTACAGAATCAGTCTGGAGTCTTTCATTAGAACTGTTTTTCAAGTCTTTTAAGTGCTTTTCAAATGATTCAACAGATTGCTTGTTCCATAGCTTGTAAATTGATATGGGTGATAAGTTTGAGATGCTTCTCTTGCCATCTCAATGCTGCATCTTTTATAAAGATACAGTCTGAAGGAAGAATTCATCCCCAAGCACCAGAAGTTCACTCCAGGTCCCTTAGAAGAGGCTTTTATTTCACCTAACTGTAATGTAATTCAGAGCAAAGTTGTAACATGCCCTGCATGTTCATGAAATACAATAACTTATAATTTTTTTAATGCTACATCATCTAATGCTTTAGAGCATGTCTGGATGCCTGAGTCTTCCATTATGTGCAGTGCTCTGTGCCAAAGAGGAGAGCTTAAAAGAAAAATGGGGTTATCAGCTGCCAGAATTAGAGGTAGCTTTCTGGAAGCTCTAATAACTTTGGGAGTACAAAGATCACAAGCCCTGAACCAAAGTCTCACTTGTTCATACTTTCTGTAGATCCTTCATGTTGTCCATCCAGTTGTTCTTTTCTATTTGCAGCTTATATTTTCCCTGTGTTATTTTGCTAGTCCTTGCCATAAAAGTTTTAGCTTCTTTTAGACCTTTCTGTGGATAATTTGCGTTCGTTCTTCTTTGTCAGGGAGTGGAGTGAATGGATGGGGGGTAATGGTTTTAAATTGAAAGAGGAGAGATTTAGATCAGATAATAGAAATTCTTTGCTGTGAGGGTGGTGAGACGCAGACCCAGGCTGTCCAGAGAAGCTGTGTCTGCCCCATCCCTGGAGGTGTTTAAGGCCAGGCTGGATGGAGCTTTGAGCAACCTGGTTTGGTGGGAGGTGTCCCTACCCATGGCAGGGGGGTTGGAACTGGATGATCTTTAAGGTCCCTTCTACCTCTAACCATTCTATGATTAAGGACGTGTGCCTTGTTACCAGTAAGAGCAAGGACATGTACTATATGAACCTGTGCTATATTTGAGATGTTGGAATCTGGGAATCAACACAACCTGAGTAAGATTTTTGTTAGAAAAGTGCAAGACTTAGCTGGCATTTGGTTTCTTCATTGTGTTTCTTGCTCTGCAGTAGAATTGCAGAGTAGTAGAATTTTAAGAATAATTTTCTATATATTTGGCACTTGCAATAGATTAAACACGTAACAATGGGTGTACAGTAAAAGAAAGAAAACAATATTGATCACAGAATGATATGGGGTTGGAAGTGACCTCTGGAGATCATCTAGTCCAACCTCCCCTGCCAAATTCCCCCTTCTTTTCTTCTTTTTTTTCTAAGTATCGGTAGGTTAGGGAGGGAAAGGAAATGGTTTAAGAATGGGGCTTTTTGCCAGAATTTCTATCAAACTGTTTCATATCTTTTCACAAAGTGAGAGGATGATTTGAATACATTTTCTCTGAATTTCATCTCTGAGCATGCTGAAAAACAAAGGTGCCTGTAACATTTTGCTTTCTGATAGGAGGTTTCCAATTGTGCTCAGCTTTGGGAATTGTCTGGGTTGGCTTGTTTCTCAAAGCTGGTGTTGTGTCTCTTGCCAATGACTGATAGATATCTTTGACCTTTCTGTGGTGTGAAAGTGACGTTCTTGTGAATCTTCTAGATCATCTTACATCACAAGAGGAAGAAAACGCACAGGTTTCACCTCTGATTTAAAGAACATGTTGTTTAGCAGTGCTTTTCCTGTGAAGGAGAAAATTCTTTGCAGAACAAACGGGATTGTATTATGCCAGGAACATACGCAGTGAGTTTGAGTTGAGCAGAGCCCTGACTCATTTAGCATACTCTGGCCAAGGTACATTTTTGTTAAAAACAACAGATAACAGATAACCTGACTGCTTCCATTTCATTTCCTAGCCACTTAAAATTTTTCTTATGTACAAAGGAGGAGTGTTTAAAAACAAACCACCCATGAAAAACACTGGAAAAAAAGTCAGTCGTAAATGAAGACTAACTTTTAAGACTTCACCATTTTATGAACTTCAACACTGCTTTGAGTTTTGTTCATATCACTATAGGTCACTAAAGGACTCTTGGCTACCTCCAAAATTATACTTCTAAAAATTTGTACTTAATATTTGTCATAGAATGGTTAGAGTTGGGAGGGACCTTCAAGATCATCCAGTTCCAACTCCCCTGCCATGGGCAGGGACACCTCCCACCAGACCAGGTTGTTCAAAGCCCCATCCAGCCTGGCCTTGAAGCCCTCCAGGGATGGGGCATCCACAAATTCTCTGGGCAACCTGTTCCGGTAATCTAATGGAAGCTGCTCAAAGTGCAACCCCATGCACAGTATGGATTATGATGGAATCCTTAGAGCAGAATCTTAACTGTACCATGGCTTTTGACATCATCTCCCGTAGCATCCTCATAGGTCAGTTTAGGAAGTGTGAGTTAGATAAAGGAACAGTGAGGTGGATTGAAAACTGGCTGAAAGACAGAGCTCAGAGGGTCATGATCAGTGGCAGAGTCTGGTTGCAGGTCTGTAGCAAGTGGTGTTCCCCAGGGGTCAGTATCGGGTCCAGTTCTGTTCAACATTCATCAGTGACCTAGATGCAGGGATAGAGTGTACCCTCAGCAAGCTTGCTGATGACTCAAAGCTGGGAGGAGTGGCTGACACCAGAGGGCTGTGCCATCATCCAGTGGGACCTGGACAGGCCGGAGACTTGGGCAGATAGGAACTTGAAGAAGTTTGAGTGCAAGTGTAGAGTCCTGCACCTGGGGAGGAAAAACCCCACACACCAGTATAGGGCCTTCCCTGCTGGAGAGCAGCTTTGCAGAGAGAGACCTGGGAGTCCTGGTGGACAGCGAGTTGCCCATGTGGCATCAGTGTGCCTCTGTGGCCAAGAAGGCCAATGGCATCCTGGGGTGAATCAAGAAGAGTGTGACCAGCAGGTGGAGGGAGGTCATGCTCCCCCTCTGCTCTGCCCTTTGGAGGCCACATCTGGAGCACTGGGTCCAGTTGTGAGCTCCCCAGTTCCAGGAGGACAGAGAACTTTGGGAGAGGGTACAGCAAAGGGCTACAAAGATGATGAGGGGCCTGGAGCATCTCTCTGATGAGGAAAGGCTGAGCGACTTGGGTGTTTTTAGTCTGGAGAAGAGAAGACTGAAGGGAGTATCTCATCAACACCTATAAATACTTCAAGTATGGATGTCAGGAGGATGGGACGAGTCTTTTTTTCAGTGGTCCCCAGTGACAGGACAAGAGGAAATGGCCACAAACTGGAACATAAGAAGTTCCATCTAAACATGAGAAGGAACTTCACTCCGAGGGTGGCAGGGCCCTGGAAGAGGTGCCCAGAGAGGTGGTGGATTCTCCATCTCTGGAGACATTCAAACCCCACTGAACATCTTGCTGTGCAACATGCTCTGGATGAACCTGCTTTGGCAGGGGGTTGGACTGGATGATCTCCAGAGGTCCCTTCCAAACCTATATCATTCTGTGAGTACATCTGCTACACCTCAGTGCTGCAGCTGCCTTCAGAGTATTTGTAGTGTACAAGACTACCAAAAAATCCCCAAACAAAACAGCAGACATACTTAGGTGACTTAAATGTTTATAAGCAGCTTTGTGTTAACCAAGTTGAAGGGTTTCTTGTTCATATAAAACATAGTATAGCACAACGTGGAGCATACACAGTTGTTCCCAAAGTACCATTTTTGACTTACTTGGAGTTCAGTCTTCTGGGCAGTTAATTCTTAAAAGCACAGCCTTATAAAAATCTTGATAAGTTTAAGTTCATGCCTTAAATGCACAGTATTTAATTCTTGAAAGTGTTTAACCTCCCAAAATCAACATACAGGATCCTGTTTCTATAGAAGAAAGTTTATGACCAAAAAAAAAATAATCTGGAAAGGAGCTGCTTCTAATCTGTTCTAAATTCTTTAGTGTCTTCATAAAGAAAGATACTTGAATTTAAAGGATTAGGGAAAAGTAGCAGATTTCTGAATACCAGCTTTAAAAATGCACTATATTTGTTATTCAATCCAAGTTCATTAAGAAAATATCCTGAGAGATCTAAAATAGTACAATATATGTATGTGTGGTTATTCAGTACATATTCAGCAGCAGCTCTCAGAGATTAATCTCTAAAGTACTGTACTTAAAGATTTCCTATTCCATATAGTTCTTCAGGAAAAAAAAAAATAACAACATAAAAACATTCATAATCTGCAGTAGAGTTTTGTTTACATACAGTTAAAATGACTACTTTTGTTTTCCCATTATTTTTCTTTTGGCTGCTGCCCTTCAGCAGTTGAAAGACTTTGAAGCATTAAATCAGTTTCATCCCCCTTCCCCAGTTTCACCTCACATTTCCTTACACTTTCAGCTTTTCTTTAAGTTAAATGGATTCCTGAGTGAAGAGCCTTTGACTTGTTGCTCTTGGTAGCTGCTGTTGGGTTCTGACATTGGGGGTTATTCAGGGAAATAGCATTCTCCCCAGTTCCTGCTCCTCTCTGCCCTTTGCTGTGGTTTGAAGCTCCACATGTGTCTGTGATGCAGGAGAACCAGAACAGCATTCCCCATGTTTGCAGAGTCACCTTGAATCACCTCCAGAAGATATTAAAGTTAGGCTTGAATTTGAAAATAGGACCAGCATTGTTTTGGAAAACTAACTTGTGTGGCTGTGGTTTGGAAACCAACATTTTGATATGTTTCTTTCTCGTTAGAGAAGAGGAGGCTGAAGGAGACCTTCTCGCTCTCTACAACTCCCTGAAAGGAGGGTGTAGCCAGGGGGGTCTTCTCCCAAACCACAGGCAATGGGACGAGAGGAAACGGCCTCAAATTGTCCCAGGGGAGGTTCAGATTGGATATCAGGAACAATTTTTACCTCGAAAGGGTTCTTAAGCCTTGGAACAGACCACCCAGGGAAGCGGTTGAGGCACCATCCCTGGAGGTATTCAGAAGCTGGGTTGACATAGTGCTCAGTGACATGGGTTAGTGATGTTTTTTATCAGAGTTAGGCTGAAGGTAAGACTTGATGATCTTAAAAGTCCCTTCCAACCCAGACACTTCTATGATTCTATGATGTAAATAGCCTCCATCTTAAGAGGAGAAATCCTGCTCTTTTGAAATCTTGACAAGACTCAGCTGAGTGTGCTGTGTTGTCGCCTCCTTGCGTTGTCATGTGTGTACGTATGTCCTAATGTACATTTGAATTCTGTAGGATGCATGGGTGCCTTGCAAAGCAAATGGATGTCAGTGTGTGCAGGTACAGCCAGTACTGGAACTTGAGATGCCCAAGAGGAGCAAGGGCTTTTTCCTTTACTTCTGTGGTGGGCAGAAAGTTATTGGGTGTGCTGTTGGCATCCGTGCTAACTTCTCACCACCTACTTGGTGGGGCCTCTTGAAGTTTGAAAGAATACATAGTTTTGTGTATGTGTTTTCCCCCATAAAAAAGCATCATGTCTACTTGTGTTCCTTGAGCAGTTCATCCTTCTGTGGAAGGAAAGTTCTGAAAATGGCTGCTGGCAGCTTGGAAACTGTCATGTGTAACAGATGTGAAATGAGGACAGTCTTTTAAGTGTTGAATTTCTCCTAAAAATCCAAATGCTTATGTAGAAGGGTTAAAGCAGCATTCAGGCATGTATTCTCTTTGAACTGGGGTTGAATTCTGCCTTGGGAGAAATCTTGCATTATGAATTGCTGCACAGAAGCAACTCTAATTAAAAGGGATGTGTTAATACTAGAAGCGTTTCTTACCTGAAGCTGAACATTTAGGGACAGATCTCGTTCTACACTCACAAAATCCCTGTGGGCATGGAGTCTGTGCCTGTTGTGCCCGCCTGGGTGCTTTGCACCCTGCCAATAACCTGAGCAAGTGGACTTTGTCACAGCATATTTGGCAAAGCCCACAAATCTGAAAGATGATAAGGGTAGTGCACGCTTTGTGAAAACAGGTAGACATGTAGGAAATGGGTTGTATAAATGTCCTGGTGTTGTGAAATATTAGCTTATTGCAATATGAGACAGGCAGAAGCTCACATGGGAACAAGAGGTTACAAACGGTCCAAAGGTGAGAAAAGCTTTGGGTAAAACATCTTTTTAAATACTGCTGTCAGGAAACATGTTTATCGGAAGTCATAGGCTTCCTAGCCATAGTGTTTGCCAAGCTGCCTCTGATAGGAGCGCTGAAAGAAATTGCTGCCTGTTACTGCCTGTAGCATGCTATGAGAGGGCTCTGGAACGACTTGTTTTGATTTGGAAACCTTTGGTTATATTGCTTTTTAAGATTCTGCTTTGTCTTCTGTCTGAAGAAACAGATTTGAGTGACTGTACTCTTATCTCAAGTCTTTAAGTTGCGATGCTGCATTCTACTATTTTGAGATTGTAGGAGGTCTGACTTAAAATGTTGTTCTTGAAAGCCATCCAGCTAAAAGGGTAAGCTGCTCCAATATCCAGGTAATTGCTGCTTTTCATGTCTGATGGGTAATTTGAGGTGGGGAGTGACTGCTTTCTGACATACCACTGCCTAGTGAAGGTCAAGCATGATGCTCTGTGGTTGTTCTGGGTGCCTGGTCTCATAGCAGGCAAATTGCTGTAATGCTAATGACATCCCAAACCTTGCCAGAGATTGTTTTGTTGTTTTTTTTATTATGTGAGTGTCACAACGATTTGTGCAATGGAGAAGCGACAGTAAATCAAAATTTTAAAATGCAGCTTTGCAGATGGCCTTTTAGAAGTTGGTAAAAAATTAAAATAGATGCTGTCTTCTCCCCGTGAACCAGGAAGGGCCTCAGCACATAGAATCATAGAAGGGTTCAGATTGGAAGGGACCATAAAGATCATCAAGCTCCAACTCCCCTGCCCTGGGCGAGGACACCTCCTACCAGACCAGGTTGCTTCAAGCCCCATCCAGCCTGGCCTTGAATGCTCCCAGAGATGGGGCAGCCGCAACTTCTTTGGGCAACCTGTTCCAGTGTCTCACAACCCTCACAGTAAAGAATTTCTTTCTAGTACCTAATGCGTATTGCACTTGCCAGAATTGTGTGGAGAGATTAGCCTATTATAGAGAGATAGTAGTGCTGGGAGCCCTGTTGTGCCTGGCTCTTGTGCCTGGCTCTACACAACATAATATCCTGAGATAAACTTGTAGCCCTATCAGAGCTTCATGAAGCCCCAGTTTGTTCTTGCTCTGTGCTTCAGGGTAGACTTTCACAGCCAGTGTCTTGGTGCAGAAAGGGTAAAAAAACAGTGCTGTAAAAGCATCTTCCTAGTTCTGGAATGCATTTACATTTATCTCAAATATCCTTGATTTCAAGCAGCTTCTGAAAGTTAGACCTTTTTTTGGTCCTATTGAACATCTAGGATTACCACTGGGTATTAAATCTTTCTCTTAACTCCTGCAACCCAAAGTCCCTACTGTTCAGTTCCTCAGCTGTTGGTGCACTGTAGCCTTGTGGAAAGGATGATGCTCTTTCAGGGCAAAGAAGCACTGACCTGGCAACACCTCCCTATCATCAGGCACCAGCTGCTTGAATTATTGAGCACTATATCTCAGGGAAGATTAGCCCTCCTTTTTTTTTTTCTTTTTTTTTTTTGTTTGTTTGTTTGTTTGTTGTTTTTTTTTTCTTTTTTAGAGCTTTGAAGAAGTTGTGCAACGAGCCCTTGTTGCCTTGCCCTAGAGTGTTCAACTTAAAGTTGAGGCTGTTTCCTGATGCACAGACTTAATATATGGGAGACTATAGCTTCATCTGTCCTGGCATTAAGTTGCTGTTCTAATTTAAGAGGTTTCTGCCTCTGTGGGAGACTTCCCTCCCATTCCACCGCTGTCTTTAGCTCTGTGTGTGGCTGTGTGTTCATATTGAATGACTTCACAGATCCAGTAGAGTTAAAAAAAGAGTCACAAGAGCCTGGGGGCATCCTCATGTGTTCAACAAGATCACTTTCCAGGTGTCATTTTCTGTGGCTACACAAACAGTCCTGTGAATAAGATGCCCCCCTGTGTGTGCTTCCATGTAATGCTTACAGAATCTGCATGGTTGAAATGGACCTCTGAGAGTCCAAACATATGGTATAGTTGGAGTTGATCTTAGAAGTCTATTCCAACCATATGCACACCAAACAAACAAAACAAAAAAAAAACGAAAAACCAAAACAAATCACACCCACAACAATCTCGGCAACTTGAGCATGCCCTGAAGTGCCACATCCACACATTTCTTAAATACCTTCAGGGATGATGACTCCACTGCATCCCTGGGCAGATGTGAGATCTGGTATATGGTTTTGGTACAGGATTTGCTTTGGCCCAGGCAGGAAAATGAAATCTGTAGTATTCACCTTAGTACGTCCTTGTAAAAACATTTTGCTAAGTCAGAATTGCTGGGTCATGGCTGTCACCAGCTCTGCTTTGGGACCCCATATTTTTTGAATCAAAGCCAGAAATCTGTGGATTTTCTGAATGGCCAGACTCACCAGGTCCTCTACAATGAGATGGTTTATTACCAAAATCATCTTCTTTGTAATCTAGATCTGCCTCCTGGATGCTCAAAAGTGGTTAGAATCTACTAAATGCGACTGAGACTTGGTTCAAAGGTCCTTTTGGTTGTGTAACCAAAGAAAATGGCCATAAAAGGAAGTCTAATTGCAGTGGGCACTGTTGCGATAGCATTATTTTAGTATTTTTCTAACTCCTCTTTGATTGGAATAACTCAAGGAGGTGATGACTTATATTGTGTTTTGAATTATATCTAGTGGAAAACCACAACAATCAAATGGTGTGGTTCTAAATTGGCACCAGTCAAAGTGAGAGGTGGATTAGCCCTGTACTGCTATTGTTTGTTCTGAGCATGTTGAATGCACTGCTGTTGTGTAAGTTCTTTTCCCCATGCAGAAAACAAGGAAATAATATTGATAAGAAAACACAATACGGATGCTGGGACTGTTTCACAAGATAAGATTTAGATTTCTGTATATACTTGAATGGGAGTCAATAATCCTTTGGGGTGCTTGAGGCCCAGAGCATTTTGTTTCTGAGCTAGAAAAAAAAAAAGAAACATTAAGAATGATCTGCTGAAAACCACACCATGGGATGGAAAGGGAAAGGCATTGGCAGAAAAATGTCCTATCTGACAGCAGTGGCATGAAGAGATGAATAGGTGCCTTGTCCAAACCAGATTAACTCGTTTTGGAGATTTAAAAGCCACTCTTAAATAATCTCTCATTTAGAGCTTGGAATTACTGTGTGGTGGCTCTTATAATTAAAAGCAAGCCAGTTAAACAAGCACTGGGTCAAAGAATGTGTAAAGGGAGTTAATCACCCTTAAACTCACACCTAGGAATCTCTTTCCTCCCTTTGTCGGACACTGGGTTGATGAGGTTGTGACCTTTGAATTCTGGTGATCAGTGTATTTAAACTGTGTACTGGTGGCCTGCTGGAAGTTCCTCTAACTTCTTATAGTATGCTTTTAGAACTCTATATTTAATGCTTTTTGCTCTTTATAACAGTTGGATGATTCAGCCATTCATGTGTATATATATATATATATCTAAAGTAATTTTGATGTAGTATCTTGGGTTTTCTTTCTTGTTTACAAACCTTTTTGAAGTCTGTCTCGAATGTATCAGATTCATCAGGTAGAAAACGCTTGGGTGCTCTCACCTGCCTAGTAGGCAGGACCTTCTCTTTCTTATGCCTCTGTGTTGGAGTGCAAACTAGAAGCTTCAGCTAACCATTACCTAAGTGTCTCCTGCACTGCAAGAACCTGTTTGGACCCCTCCCCTCCATACATACTTGTTATTAAATGCAAGGAAGTGCGTCCCGTAATATACTGTCACTGTAATTGTCACTGATCTAATGGTGTCTCTGTGGCTGGACTTCTCTAGAGTGCTGGGGTTTGGGTTTTAGGGATCTTGTTCCTTCCAGTCCATGCGGGATTGAGGCCGTGATGGTCCTCAGGGGTTTCCAAGTGTGTTCAGGATGCAGTGCCTCTGACTAGGACCTGAATCTGCATTTATACGATCTGTTTCCTGATGTCCTCTTGTGATGCCTGTCTGCTTTTGGGAGGGCATCTCTTTCTTGCCATCTCTCCTGAACTTAGGTGGTAAAGCCGCATTTGAAGTAGTGTGCCTTGGGCTAGCATTCCTTTCCCTGGCTTAGGGCAACTTTCTTGGTCCAGCCTGTGTTTTGTGGCCTGCAGGTTCTTGAGTGGCGCTGTTTCTCCTTTGATGAGCCCTTCTCAGACAAGAGTTGTGTGGTGCCTGAAGCTCTCTCCACCTTCCAGCAGATCTGGAAATGCTGATTTTTGTATTTTAGTTAGATCCTATCTATCAGCTTGCCAAGGCCATGAGGGGGAGGCTGCGCTCTCCTTCTGGGCTGTCTGCTTTCTTTCCCTACCTTGTGCTCGTTTGCATGTCCACTCGTGCTCATCCACTCTTAACTCAGTCAAAAGTCACGTTTTTCTTTCACAGGGTTGAAGTTCAATTAGGAAAGATTGTGTCAGGGCTTGCACAAGGAGGAGGGTACAACTGTGAAAAGGGAGAAGAGTAGATGAGTTCTCTGTTCCCTCTCTTCTTCCTAGGGTAGTAAAATGTTGATTTGACTAATCTGTAATATGTAAATTTATCCTAATTCAGCAGGGAAAACTGATTGGTTTTTGCTGGGCTCTCTCCTGTGCCAGTTTGCTGCCTGGGCACACCGCTATTTTTTCTAGAAAATGCACCCAGTTATGAGAATGGTGGCATTGTGAGAGCTCTGATTTATATCATGTTAAGCTTCCCTCTTGCTTCTTTCCACCAGAGCTGGGGGGACTTGGGGAAAGCCAAACAAAAATGTTTGTGGGGAAAGGGGTTACAGGCAACGCTGCTGCTGCTGCCCAGTAGATGTTCTGGTTGCTGTGGGATACTGGAGATATCACAGATGCTTGAATTTTAGCTGGCAGCTGTGGTTTGTGTGTGGCTTGTTTGAAAGGTGGGGAAGAGAACAGCAAACATTTCTATGAGTCTCAGAGTCAAGTGCTTCAAGTAGAGAGCAAGTAAAGAAGTAAATCTAGAAATAAATTTTCTCCATCATGGAATCATCTGGGTTGGTTGGAAGGGACCTTCCAGATCACCGAATCCAACCATCAACCCAGTGCTGCCCAAACCACCACTAACCCATGTCCCTCAGCACCACCTCTGACTCCACCACTGCCCTGGGCATCCTCTTCTACATGTGGAAGTAAATGTGGAAGCTACACTGGTAGCTCAACAGTGTCTTCAGAGCACTTCTGTACAGAGCACAGCATGCTCCCCTCCTTCTAGCAGCCCCATTCCAGTGCTGTCAAGCACAGAGGGCTCCTGCCTGCCCAGGACATGTCAAGAAGTGATAGGAGTTCGGGCTGTCAGCACCTGGAGTGTGCTTTATTTCCTACTTCACACCACTTGTGTGAGCAGAACTACATTGTAGATCTTGGCTTGCTTGTTTGGGGCTTTTTTTAGACTCTATTTTTTATAAAGCAGGCAAACAAGTCCTGCTTGCGCTCAAATGACCTCAACTGACTGCCAAATTAATCTGTTCATTTCTTTCCAAAGTTACATCTGTGGTTCCTGTATTTCTTTTCATTAGATCAAGCGTCAGAGGTCCAGGTGACAATGATGCTGACGGAAAGCTGTAAACTCAGAGGACTTCATCACAGGTAAGCAGGGCAGTGTTTACAAGCAAAACTGTATCTGTGCCAGCTGAAAATAGAATCGTAGATACGTCCAGGTTGGAAAAGACCCTTGCGATCATCAAGTCCAACCATCAGCCCCACTCTACAAAGTTCTCCCCTATGCCATATCCCCCAATACCACATTTAAATGACTCTTCAACACATCCAGGGATGTAGACTTAACCATCTCCTTGGGCAGCCTGTTCTGTACTGGTCCTTAAAGCTTCCCAGGGGGAGAGGAACCAATTTTCTCAGATTTCAGCAATGTTTTATATGTTTGAAGGGTTTTTCAAAGCCTTAAAGAGCTGAAAGTAGCCATGGGTCACTTGGTAATACAGAATTCTAGATACACTGCTTCCTGCAAAGAGTGCTTATAAGCTTTTTTTTTTTTATCTGCACAATCAATAAAATGGTAGCAGCTTGTGGGGAAAATGGGTTTGGTGTTCGAAGCCTTGCAGTGAAATGTAAGTGGATATTCCTTTTATATATTCTTAGGTATTACAACAAAAGGTGCTGCAGGCATGTGTTGGGTTGCACTGGTTCTTGCACAGGCTAGTTGTTAAATGTGGTGGGATTGTAGTGATGACGAGAGTATTTGTAGAGGTTGCTTATCAGTTCAGCTAATTTACTAGTCTGTAATGTTTGGAATTTTCTATGTGGCACAGAAAAATCCTATGATTAAGTACCCACCCATGTGGAGATGAAGCACCCTTGCACATGGGTGGTCCTGGTAGGGCTTCATGATATCACTGATGGGATTAATTCCTTAAAAATTAATGGCATGATTTTGGGGGTGATGGCTTAAGTTTTTTAATAGATGCCCCAAACAGCTTGAGCTAGTGGCAGTTCTGCAGCTTGGATTAAAGCCTGAAATGGGCCTTAAAGTTGATCCCCAGAGGTGTTCAAAGCCAGGCTAGATGCGGCTTTGAGCAACCTCGTCTAGTGGGAGGTGTCCCTGCCCAGGGGGCATGGGGGTTGGAACTCTATGATCTTCATGGTCCCTTCCAACTCTAACCATTCTATGATTAGCAGCAAGGAGTTAGGTGTGAAGAAACCTATACTCACTGGCAAGTCCCTGGATTGGTGATTCGTTGGGGTTTTTTTTACTGGTGCAATGAGAATGGTTCAAGCACAATTATTAGTTCTAGAGTGGATTTAAAATCTGCTCTTCTAAGGATTATTATAACTAAGACCTTGCCTAAAATTCAGGATTATTTTATTAAGAGGAGCAGCAGGTTCTTGAGGAAACATACTTAAAATTGTACCAAAATCAAACAACCCGCCTCTCATTCAAAATCAGTTGGTGTTGTAGGAAGATGTTTAAGTGGTGCAGTGTGGGGGTTATCTGAGCTGTAAGGAGGGATAAAACTTCTGCAATAAAACTCCTGATGTATCTCTACATTTAGAATGCAATTTCGTGTTCAGTTGATCAAAATGACATAGCAGAAATTATTAGTTTTGTAAGTGAATCAAACATGGTGTTTTGGCAGGTGGTATTTTTGTTTGTTTGTTTGTTTAAACTCCTCTGTAATGGAGCTATGATCATTCTAAATGCAACTATTGAGATAAAATAGACGCTTCCAAGTTGAGGATATATCGCTGCTTAATATACACGTATATTCACAGCCTATATTCACAGAAACTTGTTTCAGCCTTTTAGGTCTGAGTGGAAAAAGCACTAGAGTGTTCTTCCTAATGGGAAAGTACTCAAATATCTCTTTTTAAAAAAATAAAAAATGTTTAGGTCATCAGTTATTTGGAGACCTCGGGCCCTGCAATTCATAGAATCATAGAATTGTCTGGGTTGGAAGGAACCTTTAAGATCGAGTCCACCTTTGAGATCACCTAGTCCAACCATCAACCTAACTCTGATAAAAAAACATCACTAACCTGTGTCACTGAGCACTATGTCAACCCGGCTTTTGAATCCCTCCAGGCATGGTCCCTCAACCACTTCCCTGAGCAGCCCATTGCCAGACTTAAGAACCCTTTCCATGTAAAAATTCTTCCTAATATCCATTCTGAACCTCCCCTGGAGCAACTTGAGACCCTTTCCTCTTGTCCAAAATAACACAAGATAAAATGCTTTTCCTCACCATTGAATTACTTTCACTTACTGTTTTCAGGGGTTGAGAAGATTATTTTTTTTTTAAATAAAATTTCAGTTTCAATAAAAAAAAAAGTAAGAATTTCTCTCCTGTCTTGCAGGAATCTGCTGCCTATCACTCACGTCTGTATAGAAGAGGGAGAGAAACCAATGGTGTTGCTGCCATACATGAACTGGGGGAACCTCAAACTATTCTTGCGCCAGTGCAAGCTGGTCGAGGCCAACAATCCTCAGGTGCGCTCAGAAACCTGGGACGTCTTCCCCATTAATTTTAGGTTTGGTTTATCACCTGGGTGCCTGAGCCTTCAAAAGAATCCTTCTGGGATTCACCACATTCACTATCATTGCGATAATGAAAGAATTAGCAAGCAGGTTCTACAGCAAGGGTTGGTCTTGGTTCATACGAGGAAATGTGCATCTGGGCATTACCACAGAGGGCACGAAGCCAAGTTACATCAGCTACTACCCGAATCAGAGTTTATCAGTACATCTTACCAAAAATACAAAAAAAAAATAAAATAAATAGAGATGATGGTATATGGTTGTGGTTTTAAGTTAGAACATGCAGAGAGAAATTGTGTACAGAGATTTTCAGATTTACAGATTATTTTTTTGGGGGGTATAATTAATAATTTTTCCCTTTAATTACTGTAGTTATTTATTTTCTAGTAAGCATAAAGCACTTCTTTCAAACTTTTATGGTGCTGCTGTAGACTTGTATTAAGTAAAATAACTGGATTTATTTAATTTTAGATACTAAAAGAAGTGATATCTGATTTCTGATTGTTTCTTTTTTCTTTTCCCTGCTGTGGCTGCTCTTCAGCATTCCTAGTTTTACTGTGTTCCAATAGAACCTTTTCCATATTAATAATATGATAAGTGAAAAAGAAAATATTCCTAGATGAGAACCTACTTCCCACATTTTTAAAAATCTGAATAAGTGCTTAATGCTGGATATGTATTTGTATCCCTTTTGGTAGGAATACCTTGTCTTTTCTTCAGCTTCACCTAGGTTGGGCTTTAGACTAAATCAATGCAGTCTTCTTCTTGAGGCTGGGATTTGTCGCTGTTATGTAACAGATTTCAAACCAGCAAGGGCCACCTGCCAGTTATGATGAACTGTTGGGACTTTTCACTTTGATTTGATTTGTTTCACCACTTAATCCGAGTTATAAATCCACATGCAACATGCTAATATCCCTTTCCAGGAATTTAAGCAGACATTGTATTTATAATCTGTATTATCTCAAATAGGCATTAGCTCTTATTAACTGGTTATGAATGTACCTTATAATTTTAAGCCAGAGGCTAGTTCCTTATAATTTTAATTTAATACTTGCTTTATTTTGACCCCCCAGTCTTGCCACTTCTGTGTATCCCCCAGCATAATGAATTTTTGGAAATACTAGTGTAAACACAGGGTATAAATACATGCAAGGATTTAATTTATACAGGACTGTGAGGTTGTAAAAGTTGATGGAGCCACCAGTCTTTGGTCCTAGTTTTCAGCAGTGGGTGGCAACAAGAACTTTAACTGTCATTTGTGCTCTGCTGCCTGAAAATGAGTTGGTTTCCAGAGAAATAGAAAGTGAAAAAAGTGTGATAAGAAGGGTAAAATTGACTATTTGCCAATGCTCACCACTAATCAGAGGAAAAGCTGTGGTGCAGTGAGGAGGTTCCACATTGGAAATATTTGCTGTGGTATTAAAATTTAAAAAAAAAATTGTAAAAAAAATATAATATTAAGGAATGTTTTTAAGTTTTCAGCAATGTGTAATAAACTCCTAGAAAGCATCAGCCACTAAGGGTGAAGGAGGGCACCCTGGAACACCACAAACCTGTAACCTTTCAGGCACTGGGCTTGCAGGTGAGATGATTCTTCTGTGCTCTTGCAGGCAATATCCCAGCAGGATCTTGTACATATGGCTATTCAGATTGCCTGTGGAATGAGCTACTTGGCCAGACGGGAGGTCATTCACAAAGACCTGGCTGCTAGAAACTGTGTGTAAGTACTCAACAGGGTAGAGCGATTGTGCAGGGGATGTTACAGGGGTAGCAAGTGCTTTCTTCAGTTAATGTAATTTCTGCTGCAAAATACAACACTTGTTGGGGTTTGTTTTTTGTTTTTCTCACAAATTGTGGGTGAACAGTCTCATCCATGCAGCTGTTTGTCTCTAAGCATAAGGTGAACCAGAAAGCATCATTATCTAGAAAGCAGAACATCCTTATGTTAAATGCCCTTCCTACATTTTGCCTATCCTTATTTTTTCAAAGACTTGAAAAATATTAAAATTCCCCTTAAACTTTAATAAAAACTTAGAATATCTTTGGCTGTATACCGATGGATAGATTTTGATATGATGTTAATTTTCTCAATTTTTTATTCTTAAAAAAATAGCCTAGTGGCTTTGATAACTGATATATTTCTTAGTTGTCAAATGATTGATAGAAATGGATATTCCTACCAAACAGAACACGTTCAAGTAGGATTTGAGACCGTCTTCTGACTGGAATATGGCCTCAAGATAAAGAGTTGTTTTGTTTGGGGTTTTTTTGAGTTTAGTGACTTTTATAAACCAAATTGCTCAGAGACCACCAACTGTGCTCATTCTCCACCTGCTTTGATACCTAATAAGGGGAAACATAGAAGATACAGGGTTCTACTAAAACTTAACTAGACATCAAAAAATACCTAAAGGAACAATTAGTCCATGAGCTTTGTCGTCTTACGATATCTGCAAATAATGTCATAATTCCAGTAACACAGATTTTTTTTCTAGCAATCCAAGACCATGTTTGAAGCCTTGATTTACAGGCTGCCCAGAGAGGTGATGGTGTCTCTATCTCTGGAGATGTTCAAAACCCACCTGGTCAAGTTCCTGTGTGACCTGCTCTAGCAGGGGTTTGGGCTAGATGATCTCCAGAGGTCCTTCCCAACCCCGTATCATTCTGTGAAGAGACTTCTGCTTCTTCCTCCCCCTGCAATGGCTATGCACTGGTCTATTCATGAACCAGCAATGAGAGAAAAGGAGAAATAAGCTCTTCTGGGTTCTACCCCAGAGCTGGGTACAAATTGTCAGTCAATTAGAAAATTCTAATGAGGTGAATGAGCGGGTGAATATAAAGGTTTTCACCTGAAATTGGCTATTAGAGGTGATTTTGAGGCTTGAAGGGGTTTGGGCTATCATCAGTAACTTCATCCAATTGCTATTGGATCATTGGGGGTGAATCTTGCATTCCTTCAGTTATGATGCTTCATTTCTTTTTGGAAGAAAAAAAATGCCTCATGGTCTAGTCATTTGTTTGTTTCTTCTTGTGTATGTTTCATGAAGATAATATTGATAAACTACTTGGTTTCTCAGAATCACTGACCACATCTTCTTCATGACATTGCTGCAAGTATTACACATAACGCAAGAGGCTTTTTGCCTTAACAATGCCTACAGGGTTTTCTCAGCTCCTGTCTTTTGCCAGTGCAAAGGTGTAAAGACTGGAGCATGCTCACGAATCTTCAGGTTCCTCAGTTGCCTTTGAAGGAGGGGTGACAGGGTTTCTATCTCAGCTCCTGTTCTTTGCCTTCCATCTCTTTCAACTCTTTGCCACCTTTGTAGTTTTCCTTACTGGCCAGCATGTTTTTCAGTGTGTACCTCCTGGCATTCTCAAGGTATCAATCCCTCTAATATCTTTGAGGCAAGGTGGTTGAACCACCTTCTTGTACCCCTTTTGGCCTCGGGTATGCTTTGATGGTTCTTGCATAGTTCTTGAAGTGGAAGCCCAGCTTCCTGTCTTCATGTTTTTCACGGTCACCATGCCCATCTGGTGTATGGGCTGCCACAGGGCCAGGCCGCTGCTGTCTATTAGAGTGCTCTGAACCTTTATCTTGACAATTGATAGTCAAATATGTCACGTTTCTGACATCAGGATAGGTCCTGCTCCTGAAATCTGACTTCCCTGCCTAGCCCCTCAGGGTTCTCAGGAGCCACTCTTGCCACAACTTTCATCCCTGGTACTTCTGTTCACAAAAAACACTTGATCCTCTCAGTTGCAGTCCTTCATGCAGTTCTTTGGACATCTCAACTGGAGCCAGTTGAGCTTCTGACATTGCCTTGCAGGGTCTAAGAGAAAAAACTGGGAGACACTTCAGCACTCATGGTTGTCCTTGGGTATTCTTTTGTCTGCTGCACCCGTTATTTAGCAAATGCTGGGACAGAAGGAGCAGCGAGATTCACCCGAAGCCCTTTCTTGTGATTTTGAGCTGGTGCCAGCACGCTAGTCCAGCAGAATCTTTCCTGGTTCTTATGCTGTGTAAGGATGCTCAGTTTGATACAGTTTCTTAGGGTTCTTTACCTAATTCCTGTTGCTCTTCCTCTCTAATGAACATAGAATAGTTAGGCTTGGAAAGGACCTTAAAGATCATCCAGTTCCAATGCCTTTGCGCTGGGCTGAGACACCTCCCACTAGACCAGGTTGCTCCAAGCCCCATCGAGCCTGGCCTTAAACACTCCCAGGTATGGGGCAGCCACAACTTCTCTGGGCATCCTGGACCAGGGTCTCACTACTCTCACAGCAAAGAATTTCTTCCCCAGATCTCATCTCTATCTCCACTCTTTCAGCCTGAAGCCATTACCCCTCATCTAGTCGCTCCACTTGCTGACAGAGTCCCTCTCCAGCTGTCCTGTAGCTCCCTTCAGGTACTGGAAGGCTTCTCCAAGGTCTCCATGGAGGGGAATCTGTTGAGAAAGAAGTGGTACCACAAGACACAAAGACCATAAAGAGTGCTCCAGGGAGATTACCTTGCAACAGGCCCTCGTTTCTGTCCAGGGCATTAATTCGGGTTGTTGGCAGTGCAGGCAGCTGCCCTCTTGGGGCAAAGTCCAGCTTCACTTAGCTTGTCATACTTGTGATCCAGTGTGCTGGCAGGTAAAAATCAATTCATTGGGCACCTGGCATTTCTTCTCCTTGGGAAATGCAGGCAGGAGCTGAGCATCTGTGTAAGAAATCCTGGAGTAGCTGTCAGATTTTAAAGACAAAAAGAAGGTGCCAGTAGCCAGGATCCTTTGGAGGGCTTTGTTCATCTGCCACCCCTTTGTTCCCCAGCTCTATTCTCTACAGTGAAAGACCGGGAGAAGGTGGTACGAAGTGTATCACACCTATCTAGCTTTGCCCCAATTTTGGGAAGGGAGCCAGGATCTCAATGGCTTTGGCGTGTTTGTTAAAGGGGGAAAATCCCTTTAGTCTTGAGTGTCCATGACACAGTTGGGTCCAGTTAGAGTGGACATACGGGTTACACAAGTCAGAGCTCTCTAGTTACTGGAAAAATACCCTTGGTTTATTGTATTTATATTATTGTTTATCGATAGGTTATAGAACCATAGAATGGTTAGACTTGGAAGAGAGCTTACAGCCCGTCCTGTGCTACCTTCTGTCCTGGGCAGGGACACCTCCCACCAGACCTTTTTGCTCCAAGCCCCCCTCCAACCTGGTCTTGAA
The DNA here is from genome assembly GCA_013398155.1 of Pedionomus torquatus. Classification (NCBI taxonomy): domain Eukaryota; kingdom Metazoa; phylum Chordata; class Aves; order Charadriiformes; family Pedionomidae; genus Pedionomus; species Pedionomus torquatus. The sequence continues at coordinate 23,202 of VZRU01016164.1, read as the reverse complement.
CCCCTCCACAGATGGGGCAGCCACAGCTTCTCTGGGCAACTTGGGCCAGGGTTCCATCACCCTCACAGAAAAGAATTTCTTCCTCACATCTCATCTCCATCTTCTGTCTTTCAGTGTCAAACCCTTCGTCCTCACCTTATGGCTCTGCTCCCTGATCCAGAGTCCCTCCCCAGCTTTCCTGGAGCCCCTTTAGGGGGCTTGAAGGTCTCCCTGGAGCTTTCTCTTCTCCAGGCTAAACCACCACCCCTCACCCCCCCAACTCTCTCAGCCTGTCCTCACAGCAGAGGGACTCCAGCCCTCCCAGCATTTCCGTGGCCTCCTCTGGCCTCCTCCAACAGCTCCATGTCCTCCTGATGTTGGTGACCCCAGAGCTGGAGGCCCAACTCAGGTGGTGGAGATCTCCCCAGAACAGAGCAGTGTGGTGGTAGAGGTCTTCTAGGAATTTCTCTGAATTCTTAAGAGTGACTAGATGTGGAAATTTCCTCGTCCTTAAACTTTGAGGGCAATGAATACACCTGAAAGTGCAGAAAGAGAAACTAAGCATTTCGCTTTAATTTTTTTCATCAAAATAAAGTAATTGACAAGATGAAAAGACAGCATACGCCTTTTTGTTACAATTCTATTTCTGTGTTTTTGTCAGAAGATGTTAAAGCCAACATCTTACCCATATTTTAAAGTCAACTGTCTATGAGAATATGGAAATTTATTACATGCTTTAGGTTCAGGAGAATAAAAGCTAACATCCCAGAGGCAGGGAAAAAGTCTGTAGGCTTAGTGTGCTTTTTTGAGTCGTCTTTTCACGTAATCAGGGAATTGTCAGAGCTGGAAGGGACCTCTAGAGATCATCCAGTCCAACTCCCCTACTAAAGCAGGATTGCCCAATGCACATCGCTCAGGGCTGCATCCAGGTGGGGCTTGAAGGTCTCCAGAGAAGGGGACTCCACACCCTCCCGGGGCAGCCTCTTCCAGGGCTCCAACACCCTCACCCCAAAGAAGTTTTTTCTTCATCTTTGAATGGAGCTTCCCATGTTCCAGCTTGTGCCAATTGCCCTTTGTCCTGTCACTGGGAACCACTGAGAAGAGTCTGGCTCCATCCTCCTTCAAGCCACCCTTCAGCTCCTCACGAGCATGAAGAAGGTTCTTCCCTCAGTCTTCTCTTCTCCAGGCTCAGGAGTCCCAGCTGTCTCAGCCTTTCCTCACCAGGGAGATGCTCCAATCCCTCCATCATCTTTGTTGCCCTATGCTAGACTCTCTGCAGTAGTTCCCTGTCTTCCTTGAACTGGGTAGCACAGCACTGGAGGCAGGATTCCAGTTGTGGCCTCACCAGAGCAGAGGGGGAGAGTGACCTCCCTCAGTTTTGTTGAAGTTTCCCTTAGTCCATATCCTGTTTCCTGACAACAGTCACAATGAATATCTGATGCCGAGGGGAAGAATATCTTTCTAGATTGCTTGATTAGAAATGAGCTTTTTGGCCACCAATAACATTAATTGCTTTAACAAGATGTTACTACATCTTGCTTTGCTCAAGTCTTTGGCTTGTTATTGTTACAGAGATACTATAACTAAAATTCACTTAATTGATTTGTTAGGGAATTTTTAAGGGAGGAGGAGTAATTTCAGGGAGTTTGTTTGCTTGAACTGTATTTTTATGCACTTGTAAATGTTTGATTTTATTTAAGACTGCTGATTTCTCTAAGGCTTATCTGTTAATGTAGAGTAAATACTCTCTTTGATAATATTTGATAATCACAGAGTAAGCATGGCTTGACTGAGAAGAGCGCTAGTGGCATGAAATGTGGCTGGTGCTGTTAGCACGTCCCAGTTACACTCCCAGTCAGAAACTTAGGGCTAAGCATAAATGTTTGTCTGTAAGACTACGATACCAAGTTTGCTAACCACATCTGTTCTTTTCAATTAGCATTGATGATACACTTCAGGTTAAGATTACAGACAACGCACTATCTCGAGACCTGTTTCCCATGGACTACCATTGCCTGGGAGATAACGAAAACAGACCAGTTCGATGGATGGCTCTTGAAAGCCTGGTTAACAATGAATTTTCCAGCGCTAGTGATGTGGTAAGTTGTGTGGGGTTTTTTTCTCTCTTACATTTTGTAAGTCTATTTTGTTGACTTTCTTCCGTTTTTTTCAGATGTTGGAGAATTGTGGCACTGAATAGGTCATAGTGATTTGTCCTAAACAGCATCTGCACACCTGGTTCCTGCACTAGGTGCTTGTGGCAGAGAGTTCAAACATCAAGCAGGCCCTTCCTGCACAGCAGAATTGCCCATTGTGTGTTGTTCTCCGTGGTAGCGTTAGCAGAAAAGGCAATTAAATTCAGCAAATAATATGTACAGACTTGTGTGCCATTTCAGTGAATGGCATCCAGAGTCCACAGCAGAGTATTTGAGTTGCAGTCTCTCATACAGAAAAGAGAAGGGAAGATTCGCTTCCCTTGACCTGCTGGCTCCAGCTTTTGCTAACACAACTGACTTGTTTTACGTTGAGGATGTGCCGCTGATGTGTTCAACTTGTTCACCTGGACCCCCAGGTCCTTTTCTGGAAAGCCAATTTCTAGGTGGTCATCCCCAGCCAGCACATGGATCTATTCCCTCCCAGGTGCAGAACTCTGCATTTGCTTTCCTTGAACTTTGAGGTTCCTGTCAGTCCATTTCTCCAGCTTTTGCGGGTCCTTCTATGCAACTCTGTCCTCCAGCTTGTCAGCCACTCTGCCCAGATTTATGTCATCCACAAGCTTCCTGAGAGTCTAGGTTGTTACTGAAAAGAAGAGTATTGATTCCTGAGCTGCTTGTTGGGCTACCAGTGCTGGTGATAGCAATTTGAGTCCAGCAATATGGCCCTTTTAATGTCAAGGTCTCACTAATTAAAGGCCTAGCTGAAGTCAGGGTGAACGTCCATTGCTTACCCTGTACTTCTGAGAACTAGTCAGGTTGGTCAGGCATGATTTGCCCTTTGTAAATCCACACTGTGCGGTTCCCAGACACCCTTATGCTTCGTGTGCTTGGAAGTGACCCTCAGGATCCTGTGCTCCTCGACATCTATCTAGGAGCTGGTGTTTGACTACCTGACCCATAGCTTCTCAGACCCCACCTCTTCAAGGTGCTTTCTCTCCAGTTATCAGCATCCTCCCCCAGTTGCAGTGGCCTCCCAGAGATGCCGAGCGCAGTGTTGAGGTGGCCTCAGTCTGTTCCCTCAGCGCTCTTGGGTGCATCCGGTCTGGTACAGTGGTCTGGTCTGCGTGGTGCAGCCTGAATGGTTTCCTCTGTGGGCACTTTGTGGTAGTTTATCTCCAAGCTTTGCTTTTCCAATGCTTCACCCCTGCCCCTGGTGCATTCTGACTGTGCCCCTCAAGCCAACCTTCTGCTTCCACCCTCTCTTTCCTTCCTCAGTGCCTGAGCTTACTCAGTGCACCCAAGGTGGCCTTCTACCGTGCTTGCTCAGCTTCCTGCACACCAGAACGGACTGTTCCTGTGCTTACAGAAGGTTGACCTGTCGGAATTAGTGCTAATTAATGGTAAACCACTTGTCTTTATGATCCGTGCCTTCCTGGTAAGGGGGTATTTTCCTTGGTAACAATGCTTCCCTTAACAGAGCCACATCCAGAGATTGTAATCTGCATCTTAAAATGTGCTAGTTGAAAACACTTTTGAAAAGTTCTGGTGGTTGGGGTTTTGGGTTTTTTCCTCATTGCCATGGTCTCCGTACTAGTGCTCAAGCCGCGTAAACAAAAAAGCAATAAAAAAACAACACAAACCCCCAAAAAAGGAAGGAAGGGAAGGAGTCAGCTCTGCTCCAGAAATACTTCTGTACTAACTGGAAAATGTGTGGGGTTTTGTGTTATACCAAACTTGAAGACGGAACAGGAAATTGAAGTTGCCTGTAAAAGCATGTTTTTAATAATACTAATCGATTAAATGTTGATTTTGGGGTTGGTTTTTTTTGTTCGTTTTTTAAATCTGGAACAGGAAAGCGTTCACTGTTTGTGAAGACTGCACTTGGAAATCAAAGCTTATGTAACACTGGCAGGGAAATGTAAAATTTTATGAGGATAAAAGCACCTTGGCATCATAACCCTTTCAGAAAACCAGCACAAATCAGCATAGATACCATGCCGTTTTAACAAAGAACTCCTTCTCGCATTGTTTAGGGATAAATCCAACTGAACTTCCAGTTCATAGTTCTTAACTTCGCGTACGGTGCTGTCCAAGTTTTGCGGTGCGCAAAAAAATGGATGGTTTTTCTGGGTGTAGAAAAAAAATACTGTCTGCCCTAAATATCATCTTGATGTTTATCTAGACACTTTTCACAAATACGTGGTAATATGGTTTAGCCTGTTTGCCAGGAGCGAATCCAGTTATTGATTGCTTGTAGCTTCTAATCGGCAGTGACATCTCTTGCAAACAATTGAGGTGGTGTCTGTTAAAGATGCCGCTGGCGTGTGTTCTAGGCTAGCTTTTTGGATGCGTGTCCTTAAAATGGTTTTGCTGGCTTGAAACATTCCTAATGGGTTCCTCCTCTGCCAACAGTTACATCCGTTAGCCAACGAGTAGAAAAACAAGACATGATTACTATTAGATTTTTATCGTGTGGGTTTTTCCCTCTATTGGACATGAAGCTCTGCAACTCTTTGTGCCATTTTTATGCAGCTACTTGGAGAATTGGAAATAACTGTACTCTTAAAGTAGTTTTGCTTGAATTACCCTTTATACTCATGTTCTGGGTGCACCACCGCTTGTCCCTCTGTGTTCTTCTTAATTGCAAATTAAAAGGTTGTCTTCCGCTGCCTTCCCACACTGCCAATAGATGGCTGTTCAGAGTGGGGTCACATGTCGTGATAGGATGTGAGGGATAGTGGCTTCAGGCTGAAAGAGGGAAGATCGAGATGAGATCTGGAGAAGTTCTTTGCTGTGAGGGTGGTGAGACCCTGGCCCAGGTTGCCCAGATAAGCTGTGGCTTGGGTTCAAGGCAGAGGTTCAAGGCCAGGCTGGATGGGGCTTGGAGCACCCTGGTCTGGTGGGAGGTATCCCTGCCCAGGGCAGGGGGTGGGACTAGATGGGCTGTAAAGTCTCTTCCAACTCAAATCATTCTGTGACTCTCTGATCTGTGCCCCTAGAGTGTGCTAGCTCTGAGCTTCCCAGCTCACCCACTGACAGCACCCCTTAGTTAAAGCTTTGCTTAGGGGTTGGGGGTTTCTTTAGATTAAATCCAAGAATCTTATGAGCCTTTCAGAATTCTTCTTTTTATAATGATGATGTTTGCAGCACTTGTAATTTCAGCAGTGAATTATCAGATTGCGGTCCCAGCACCATCTATGTTTTGTCTCTTGATAGCAACTAGTAAATCATTTTGCTTGTACTGTACTTGCACGGGAACTGACGGATTGGCTTTTCATCACCTCAAGCTCCCTTTGGCAAGTGTTGTCAGCTGAATGTGTTGGATACTGATCCAGCTGTCAGCTTTACTTAGATGAAATCTTGATTTTTCTCCTGATTTCTTCTTCTGAGCATATACTCAAAGTATGCAGATGATCTTCATTTTAAAAAAATAAATTATGGTTTCATTCAGTCTGCTCTTCTGAAACTTTGAATTTAGAATCATAGAATTGTCTGGGTTGGAAGGGATCATTAACCCAACGCAGCCCAAACCACCACTAACCCGTGTCCCTCAGCACCACATCTGCCCAGCTTTTAAATCCCTTCAGGGATGATGACTACCACTGCCTTGGGCAGCCTCTTCCAATGTTTGACAACCCTTTCGGTGAAGAAATTTTTCATAATATCCATCCTAAACCCTCCCTGGCTTCCTCTTGTCCCATTGCCTGTTCTCTGGGAGAAGAGACCAACCCCCTCTGGCTACACCCTCCTTTTGGAGAATTGTAGAGAGTGAGAAGTTCTCCCCTCAGCCTCCTTTTTTCTTGTATTGTTTTGAAGAGATAAAATGTAATATGAGATTTTTTTTTTCTAAAAGGTTTAGTGTTCAATATTCCTTAGTCAAGCGTTCTGAAATGTCAAACTGAAAAAATGCAGTAAATATGTGATTTCTTTATCACTTAAATCTTAGTCCACTGAAATATTTAATTTGAGCTCAACTTCACACCTGTGCTGTGATTCTTAATTGTCCCCATTCAAGGCAAAGTATGGTCATGTTGAACTTGAGTATGTATAGCATTTATGTTAAAGCTTTCTTATTCTCTGTCACCTTATTTCTGACTGATTTTGTGGAATGTCTGAAGGAACTCTCAAGATATGGCATGCTCATTGCTGTATGCTGGTTCTTTTCAGTGGGCCTTCGGAGTAACGCTGTGGGAGCTGATGACTCTGGGACAGACCCCGTACGTGGATATTGACCCCTTTGAGATGGCTGCTTATTTAAAGGACGGCTATCGAATAGCTCAGCCAATCAACTGCCCCGATGAACTGTAAGTGCATGTTTTTGGAAAGAAAATAAAATGTCTGTTTTGCAATTTGTAATTTTTGGCACATTAAGCCAGCCTTATCAATGAAAGAGATGGGTTTGCCTTCCTCTGCCTGTTTATTCTACCTTTTAGACAAACCCTGCTCAAAGACTTTGTGTGGCTTCAGTGACCCACGCCAAGGAACTCAAGCTATAATTAAATGCTGCTGCTTGTTGTTGAGTTTCACTTAATCCTGACCCAACTCTTTTTTCTGACACCTGGGAGAAATGGGGTTGGGTAGGAGGAGGAGGAAAGGCAAGAAGCTGGGGGTCTTCATAGAATCACGGAATGGGTTGGGTTGGAAGGGACTTTAGAGACAATTTGGTCACTGGGCAGGAATACACAGCTTCATGTTTGCAGTGGAGGAAGCCACTAGGTTTGTAGGTAGAGGGTATGTCTGTTCTCTCAGCAAGGCTACAGAGAAATCTGTGTGCAATGCAGTTAAACTGCAGTTTAACTGGGGTGTTTATCCCTAACCCTAATGGTATGGATGCCTGGAGCATTCTTCTTGCACTTTGAAGGTGGCAGAGCCTTGGAAGAGGCTGCCCAGAGAAATGGTGGAGTCTCCATCTCTGAAGACATTCAAACCTCACTTGGACATGTTCCTGCGGGACCTGCTCTGGATGGAACTGCTCTGGCAGGGGGTTGGACTAGATGATCTCCAGAGATCCCTTCCAACCCCATAGCTTTCTGTGCTTGGGCATGGGAGAAGACAAGAGCACAGGCGCTGCCTTCTGCCTTACATGTTCCCCTTCCCATAAACCTGCCGCAGGAATGCTTTGAATTATGCTTTTACAATAGTTGAGCAGTTTCCAATGAACTATGTGTTGCTTTCTCCTGTTCCTGATTCTGACTTGTGTCCTAAATCAAGCCAGTGCTTTCAGTCACAGCACATTCACTGATCATTTCAGGTGCCTAACTTCTGATGTTGTACAGCATCGTGTATGAGAAGATGCAGGGTTCTTTTTCTCTCTCTGGCCAGCAGGTTTTCTAGTGGCAAATGCTGATGTTCACTCTCAGGTTGGGACTGTGGTGGCCTCTCTTACCTTCTCCCATCTTCCTTTTGTCTCCTGCCTTGCAGGTTTGCTGTGATGGCCTGCTGTTGGGCCCTAGATCCTGAAGAAAGACCCAAGTTTCAGCAGCTGGTGCAATGTCTAACTGAATTCCATGCAGCATTGGGAGCATACGTCTGAAACAGTGGTAGAGAAGATTCAACTCACTGATTTGGCAGAAGGCATGGCATCCGTCTGCAGCTCCCCGCGTCACTCGGACTCACACATGTGATGTGTATAAAGCAACACTAAAGGGAGAAAGCACTTCTTCCAAAACACTGTGCCTTAGAATGCTTTAGTAGTCGGAAGTTTTGGTTTTTTGTAAGACCTCTTGATGTTGAATATTTTCTAGATATCACTTTTGCTAAGTTAAAATCGAGACCTTATTATTTGCCATCAGGATTTTTAAAGTGTAGTGATAGTGAACTTATACATGAGGTTTGGATGGACTTTGCACTCTTACAACAGATGCGTGGGGTTTTTTTGTTTGTTTGTGGGGTTTTTTTTGGAAGGGTATATGGAACTGGTAGAAAAGTGAGGACAGGGGAAATTCATGCAAAAGCCACACTGCAGAAAACTTTCCCTGCTATTTTAAAAATGTTGAAACTGAATCTTTCTGACCGGCTCTAGTGTTTGTTACTTGTATGTATCTGGAATAGCTTTATTAGTATCACCTTCTATTTTGAGACAACAGCACATTGTGGTTGGATCCACGAGCAGCATCTTAACTTTTTTAACCCATTCCTGAATATTTTTTTGAAAAAGCTGGTCTTCAGGATGCAATATACCCTTTTTAAAGTGGTAAATGATAATGTAAAAGTGATTCCAGTTTACCTCATACAGAGAGTAGTAAAGGTGCGGTAAAAAATGGGGCCCCTTCTTGCAGATAAAAGGCTGATGTTATTTTTTTTAAGATGGTTTTGTGTGCTAAACAGAGGCCTTCAGAGAAGCGCCAAAGCAGCCCTTGTGTTGGGAGTCTTTCACTCAGACTTCTGGATCACAGTTTCTCTTGTTCAGGAAGGTACTGGTTGTTTTTTATAGGCTTTTATGGCCTGAAATGGGCTTAAATATATATTTGTAAAGACACTTGCAGAGTAAAGAATGTTTTTCTATTACATCTACTGTGAAAGCTTGGTCCCTCACGTTGCCCTATGTGTTTAACGTGCAGGTTGGTGGTTGTCGTTGGGCTGGAATTGGTATGAAGACAAGGTGGATTCCCTTTTCTGGCTCCCTCCCTGCACAACTAGTTGCTGAGACTTGAAATATTCTCCTCCTGCCTTCCTTAACCCAAATATCCATTGCACCTCAGGTTATTTTGAGCTGAACGTTATGTAAGAGGACTGAACAAGGTATTTCAGGAAAATGTGGTGAAAATTTGATTTGAAATTGCTTCAGCCACAATAGCTTTCATATCAAGAAATATGGGAGGTGATTCTACCCCTCTGCTCTGCTCTGGTGAGACCCAACCTGGAGTCCTGTGTCCAGCTCTGGAGTCCTCAACAGAGAAAGGACATGGACCTGTTGGAATGGGTCCAGCAAAGGGCCACAAAGATGCTCAGAGGGCTGGAGCACCTCTGCAAGGAAGACAGACTGAGAGAGTTGAGGCTATTCAGCCTGGAGAAGACAAGGCTTTGGGAAACCTTAGAGACTCTTCCAGTACCCGAAGGGAGCTTCAGGAGAGCTGAAGAGAGACTCTTTGTCAGGGAGCGTAGTGATAGGACAAGGGGTAAGGGTTTCAAATTGGAAGAGGGGAGATTTAGATTAGATATTAGGAAGAAATTCTTTGCTGTGAGGGTGGTGAGACCCTGGCCCAGGTTGCCCAGAGAAGCTGTGGCTGCTCCATCCCTGGAGGTGTTCAAGGCAGGTTGGGTGGAGCTTTGAGGAATCTGGTCTGGTGGGAGGTGTCCCTGCCTGGGGCAGGGGGTTGGAACTCAATGATCCTTAAGGTTCCTTCCAACTCTAACCATTCTATGATTCTACATATAAGAAAATTGCTTGTAGAAAAGCTTCCAGTTCTCCATGGCGGCACCAGGAGGCAGGTTGCACTTCAGCACAATGTGAAACATGAAAAATTGCCTTTTGTCTCGCAGCAGTTCTGCATAAAGCACCCGTAACTTCCAGAGCTTGTGCAATTGCGTGGCTGGGAGCGTTGCCCTGACAGGCTCTGTGTCAATCACAGCATTTTAGGAGGATCTGGTATGCAAGTACAAGCAGCTGGATTTGGCTGTCATGCAGATGTGTAGCTTTTGTTATTACCAGAGTTCCGAACCTTGCTGAAGAAAATGAATCCATTCTAATTAGCACCACGTGAGGCAGAACCTTGTGTGGTCAGTTCTGAGTCTTGCAGACTGCACCTTTGCATCGCTGAGCTAAAACCCAGGAGCTTTTCCTCTCTTGCTTCGGTGTTAGATATCTGGGAGTAGCCAACCAAGCCTTGCTTTCTCCTAGAAGGAGATTTTCCTGCTGGCTCAAGTTTGGGCCCGTTATGACAGGCTGTGTTTGCTTGAACTGATTGAAACAGTCTTCCTTTGGTTGGCTTTGGAGTCCCTGAGCATGGTGGAGAGTAGCAGTAAGGCTTTGGTTGTGTGGGCTCCTGAGGTCTTTTTCTTTTCAGACCCAGGAAGACTACGTGATGGCGGTACTCATTTACCATGATGTGGTTGTTCAAGCCATCAGTGGCAGTTATTCGTATCCAGATCTGTGTGATGGTGGGATCTACAGAGCTCTAGGATTGACTCGAGGTGGGGAAATCAGCCCAGGGTGAAAATGGTCTGCATGTTGTCTGTACCTCGCAGGGCAGCGTATGCTTTACATGGGCATGATGTAGTAGTCACAGACAAGACCGATGTCTTGCAGGACCTGTGGCCATCTGGTGGATATCTGATGTGACATCTAGCCACCCTGGCCTCAGGGTGGGTCAGGGATGTGCCATCCTTCAGGCTACTCCACTCAGTCAGCGTGAGCTTGGGAATGCTAAACCATGCTGGCTTTTCCTTTGATAGGCTATCTCCCCTGCTCCCAGATGACTGCACACATCAGGAGAGACTGAGGAGTCTGGAAATTCTGCTTTTATTTAAGCACACTTCACCTACAGGGGTCAATGCCTAAGACACGCATCTTGCTGGTAGCTGGGCTACCCAGAGTAGACACCTTGCAGGTGTTTGTTGCACCTGAGGTTGCAAGTAGCCTTCACGCTGGCATTTTTCTTCCCTGCTGTATCTGATATATCTTAGCTCGGTGGCCTTTCAGGGAAGTTCTTGAGGAGGAGGTCGCTGCGGTAGAAGATTGAAAATACAGAGTTTCTGGCAGGATTATGTTATAGGTAGCCTTTACTTTTAAAGTGCACAGGAAAATCTCACAATTAAAGTTTGAATTGATCAATTCCTGTTTCTTGAATGAAATATATCCTCCTCTTACCCAGGTCGAGTATGGCACGATGTTTCATGCTGGAAGAGGCATCAAGAGCATGTTAATGGTAGTCCTTAGGCTTACAAGCTCCAGCGGCAGACTTGGATGGAGGCGTATTTTGTGTCAACAAGAAGAGGATGAAAGAAGAGTGGTTGTTTTGGCCATACTAAACATATCAAGCTCACTCTTTATTCTTTTTTTCCACGTTTCTGACTTGGAACAGGAGGTAACGGGGTCTGGCAGAGGGGTAGAGTTTGTGGACTTAATGTGTAGAAGAGATGTTTTCTATATGGGAGACCCAGGAGATGGGAGCTCAAGAAGAAAGAAACCGCTGGGAAAGCCCTAATCAAATTTCTGGAGAAAATTGCAGGGTGGAAATAGACCAGTCCTCACTGCACCCAACCTTCTAGAGCATGATAGCTCCTTGCTGTGGATCCTCTGTAAAATACTGTCACTGGACACCTGCACAAGGGCTGTTTCATTTGGAGCACAGATGTGGAAACTGTAGGGGAGGCAGAGATGGCTGGGGAAGCAGCTGTCAATATCTCTCTTGATGGGCTGAGGGGCAAAAATGTGTAAGCCATGTGGGATGAGAGTGGAGTTTGGAAATTGTGGTGCTCTTGTGTTGAGGAAAAGCAAAAGGCAAGGCTCGGGGCAGTAAAGGAAACATAAGTGACCCTTGTGAGGGCTGGATGGAGCATGCTAGGTAGGGTAAGTCAAGGAAGTAAAAGAACAGAAAGCTGTAGTTACAGGGAAGAGGAAATGGAGAAGATTGCGGCTTCCAGATTGTAGCTTCTTGTTAGTTGTTTGTTTTTTGGTATTTTTTCTTGGGGCATGTGATGCCAAGTGAAAAAATTGAGGCAAGAAGAGGTAAAAGGCAAGAGTTGCTGAGTGTGAAGTGCAGGGTGTCATGGGACTCCCTGTGGAGGCAGAGGTTGGGGCTGGGTGGGAGAATGAATGATGGAGTAGGGCTCCAAGGTGAAGGAGGGGATAAAATTATGAAGAGGAAGAGCAGGGGTGAGAGAAGGCTGAGAGCAGACAATTCGTCAACGGTGATGGGCTAGGAGCTGCGGAGCTGCTAAATAAGGTGTGCAGAAGGTATCGGGGAAGCAGTGCAAAGAGAGTGGCTGCTTCATGGGTGGTTTTTCCATGAAACTTGAGAGATGCCTTGAAGGATAAAGGCCGTCTTCTTGGCTGTCTTGACCAGCCTTTGCATCCAGGTTGTCCCCTTCTTCCTACTGCAGCTGTCTCCAGATTTTCAGTGAAGGGTGAGCCTGCAAAAGGAGGAGCATGTGAAGGCAGTGCTGCTTGTTTCTCCTATAGAGGTAACCTTGTTTCATTGAAGTGTGTTTGTTTATTTATTTATTGCTTGATTTTGGTGCTGAGAATCAGCCCCCCTCCATCCAAGTATCTCTCTGACAGCCTTTGTGTTAGGGTTTGTGAGGAGGTTTTCAGCTGTTTGGGAAGACAGACTGCGTGCATGGGAAGAGCTTGAGTCAGCTGGTGCTCTTCAGAAGCAAGTGGAAATACTGCTGAGCATATGGAATTCCTGTTAAGGGTATTGAGTTTTGAGCATTTTTGTGGTAGCTGATGGATGTGATTCATTTTGAAGGAAAGGAGGATTTAAAGAAAAAAAAAAATTTAAAAAAAAAAGGGAAAAAGGCCTCCTTTGCACAAAGAGTGTTATGAGTGCATCAACCGCACATTGCGTGAGCTCATTCCTCAGTTAAACCTGGGACTGGATATAAATTTGGCTGTCTTTCTGCAGCTCAGTCCCATTGTCCTGTGGTGCCAGCTCCCAAATGCTTACCTTTTACAGCAGGTTTCCACACACCCCTCATGTTACATGTTAAAAAATGCTCTTGTTAAAAAACCAAACTTCACTTGACATGAATGAAAGTGAAGGTACCCTAAGGGTGTTCATGCAAACCTTGCTCTACTGTCCTGGGACACAGCTCTTTGTGAGGTTTCTATTTAATTTTCTAGCTAGATACTACAAAGAACTTCTTTGTTGTGAGGGTGATGAGATCCTGGCCCAGGTTGCCCAGAGAATCTGTGGCTGCCCCATCCTTGGAGGGGTTCAAGGCCAGGTTGGCCTGGGCTTGGAGCAACCTGATCTGGTGGGAGGTGTCCCTGCCCAGGGCAGGAGTGTTGAAACTTGATGATCCTGAAGGTCCTTTCCAACTAACCATTCTGTGATTCTATAATGTGGGGGTGTATTTGTTTTCAACATGGTTTATGACTTGTAGTAGGAATGAGCTGTCACCCAGGGGTTGTGCGTGTCCAAGGCTAGGTTAACTCAGTGTAAGAAATCGCCTTTCACCAGGTGAACTCCTCGTGGTGTTGGCTGGTTGTTATTGCAGGCTGCAAGATGAACAGCCTTTCATCTCAGCATAGGAGTTGTAGTGAGAGGCTATCGGAAGAAATAAGAGAAATCTAATTAAAATAAGAAAAAGGACGGGCTGCCTCCTGCTGAGAACTGACAAGAGTGAGTTTTGATCCAAACAGCTTGCTGGAGCCACAAAGTGTCTGATAAGGAACCGATCTGGCAGGTGAACTGTGCAGTGCTGCTGCTGGGGGAGTGAGCTTTTAGACTGAAATGGCATTACAGGGAGGGGAATATTTTGGGGTTTTTTTGAGGGGGAGGAGGGGGAATGTACTTTTATCTCTGATGGCTCATCTCATTCCATACCAGCGGAAATGGTCTGAAGTTGTGGCAGGGGAGGTCCAGATTAGATATTAGGAAGAATTAATTCAGTGAGAGGGTGGACAGACACTGGAACAGCCTGCCTGGGGAAGTGGTAGAGTCACCATTGCTGGAGGTATTTAAGAAACATGTAAATGTGGCACTTCAGGGCATGCTCTAGTGGTTGAGATAGTTGGGTTGGGTGATTCATTTTGTGAGGTTCAGTTTTGGGGTTTTCTTTTGATATGGGTATGGTTGGACTTGACCTCAGAGGTCCCTTCCAACCACGAAGATTCTGTGATTCCTACAAGGAGTGGAACTTGCCTATCCTGACCTCTAAGTGCATTTTGCCTTGGAGCAACATCTCACATTAGGCACTGGCTAAATACTGCCTCTGATAAAAAGAGGAGACTTGTATCACCATACAGTAGCTCTGTAGCAGAAGGCAAGGTTGGTTTGCAAGATTCAGTGGGGTTTGGAGTTGATTATTGGCCTGACTGGGGCTGAGCAGAGCAGGCTCAGGACTTGGGAAAGCTTGGCATGTGTCCCCACATGTTGACTTACATCCGTGTCCTGCTGCACCAGCTGAATCCTCTTCTGATTGTGCTGTCCTGCCTTGAAGCCATCTGCTGCCTCTTGGCTGGAGAAGGCAGCAATGTTACTTCTCTCTCCTTCCTTTCATGACAGAACTTGTCCTCTGTCCTGTCACCTGATGTGGCTCTCTGGAGGGCAAGCTCTTGCTCCAAGGCTGATTCTTCAAGGAACAGATCCCCTTCTCAGGGTTATGAGGCAGCCGAAGCCATGCATGTCAGTGTTATAAGAGCTTCAAATCAAAACATTTTTTTTCCCACTAAGAAACCCAAGAAATGTGCAAAGTTAAACAAAATAACTACCCCAAGGGTATTTGGGATTCAGCTGTTGGCTTCTCTGCGTTCCTAGGGTGGGAGAGGCTGGATGCATCAAATAGCCCCATGTTCTTCTTTCCCTCCCTCCTGCCCCACGGCCTCTTTCAGCTTAGCCCCATCTGTTGGCTCAGCTTCCACCTTGTTTTCTCCTGCTCAGACGAGATGCTTTTCATTGTGTAGCTCTTTTTTTGCTTGGTATATTTTAGATTGGCCTATTGTGTTGTCTCTTGTTGTGTTACTGTCCCCTGAGCTCTTGTCCTGACCAGAGCCACCAGGAAGTGACCCTCCAGAATCCAAGAGAGTCTTGGATCCCATGCCTTGCATCCATGGGCTTGTTAGTGAGACAAGATTAATCTTGCTGAAACCATAGTTTGTAAGACAAGGACGTATGTGATGCAGTTCATGTCATCCTGTAGGTGACAGTGGAAATGATTGGGACATACATCCTGATGTATGTGGACACCAATGTCCAGAGACACCTGCAGCTGTGGTGGTGGTATCTGTGGTGGCTCCCTATTACATCACCCCATGGCCTACAGCCACGTGCCCTGTATCTCATCCTGTCCTCCAGCAGGAGAGCTTGCTTCTGATGGAATCCTTCTTGCTTGTCAACACAGGACATTCCTCCTCAGATACGCTCTTTAGACCATGGGTGAAAGCTTCATTGCATTTTTGTGCCCCCCTGGCCCGTAATTCCAGGGTTGCCTCTGCTTGGGCGGCCTGAGAACTGCAGAAGAGTGGCGCTGTGCAGCTTTCATGGGAGAGACCTGCAGCAGAGTCCAGCTCCTCAGGGATCATCTCCTGGAGCTCTCCAACACCTTCAAAAGGGGCATTTTGGGTATTATATATCTTTTTTTTTAAGAGTTCTATGCAGGTCCCAGGCTTGCTTGCCCAACAAAAGGTGATCACTCTCCAAGGGTGAGGATTGGGGATGAAGGTTAGGGGAGGTGGCTCTAGTGTGTTTATAATACTTCAGCTTCTGGAATAGACTTGGAGAAGGCTGGAAGCTGAAGCCCTGGGTGCCAAGTGCATTTCTGCTGTAAAGTTGGACTGAAAGCAAGTAGGAATCTCTTCTGAATGTGTTTGGCACGTGATAACCTGTTCAGAATGCAAATCACCTTCTGTTGCTAATGTGTAAAAGCTGTCTTCAAGCTCACCTGGTCCTAGAGGTCCTGCTTAGAGCTGCCCAGACCCTCTGTGACCCACACCTCTGTCCAGGCAGCCCTGGTCTATTGCTGCCCTGAGCAATTCTTGGTTCTTCAGGCCTCCTTGCCTGCAGAGAAGCAGGCTGTCCCTCAGCTGTGGCCAAACAGAGTTGTTCTGGCAAGACTTGAAATAAAACTGTCCTCCCAGCCTTGTTTTCGAGCTCAGAGAAACCCCTAGATAGGGAAAGTGCTGTGCTGGGGATGATTCATGCTCCAGGAGGAAAAATAAATGAAATCTCTGTCCTCAGTGATGCAAATGGGACAGAGGTTGGCAACACCTCCCTAGAAAATTCTGAAGAACAGACTGAATAATAGCGTATGATTGAAGCAGAGCTTGGAGAAATAGGGAAGTGGGCTGACTGAACTTGTCTCTGCAGAGATGTCAGCAGTCTTGGGAGTGAGCCTGGAAGGTGGGGAGACAGCAAAGCTGGCTTTGAACAATAATATTATCACCTAGTCGTCTTGGTTAGTTGGAGACCTTTAAGATCAAGTCCAACCATTAATCTTCCACTACTGAAACTGCCACCAAACCATGACCCTCAGCACCACATCTACGTGTCTTTTAAATACCTCCAGGGATGGGGATTCCCCCACTTCCCTAGACAGCCCCTTCCAAGGCTTGACAACCCTTTCAGTGAAGAAATCTTTCCTAATACCCAATATTGACGCAATGGGCATGAGAAGGATGGAGCGTGAGCAGCAAGACAGTCAAGTACCAGGTGGGAAGGGGTACCTTGACCTGACAGGAAGCTGGGTAGACGTTGCGTTTGGAGTTTTGATGCATAAAACAGCTGGACAGGGCACCCCACAGAAAGAAGATGGTTCAGCTCTGTCCTGAGTGATGGATGGGACCGGCTGTAAAATTATTGGAGAGCTGCTCCCTACCAGTGACCAGACTGTCCTGAGGTCTGTCTCGCTGGTGCAGTAAACACAAGAGACCAGAGCTGGGGTGGGGAGAACCAGCCCACAAAAAAATCCCATAACTGAAAAAAAAACAACACTCATGAAAACAAACAATCAAACCAGCATTTAATTTTGAAAAGGGCAACTGCATAAAAACAAAAGAGGTTCAAGGGAAAAGGCTGTAAAAAGGGTAAGGTTCTCTGAGGTTCTGTTCCTTGTGGGACTTCATTCCTGGCTGGAATGCTGGCCAGAGGGCTAAAGTCCAAGGCTTATATGGTGCTTTTTTTGCTTCCCCCCCCCCGCAAGCTAGTGGACATTTACCTGTCAACAGGTAAAAGCACAGAGGAGATACTCCTGGAGCTGAGGGACTGACCACTCTGTGGATGCTGCTGTGGAGTGCCACCAGGAACCTTTGGTGGTGGTGCTGTCCCCTGGCACTCAGGCCATGGCAGCATGGAGGGAAGAGGAGAAGCAGCAGAGCCCTTTGCCCTCACTCAGGAGCATCTTCAGGCAGGGAGTGCCGGCAGGGCTGCTGCTACCCAGGAGACAGCAGCTCTGATGAGGAGCAGCAGCCCCTTTTTTTCCCCATTATTCTTGTAAAGCTCCTTTTGTTTGTATGTTCCATCATGCTTGAACTGGTGGTGTCTGCTTTGTAAGGCCAAAGGGAGAATTTCACGCAGGCTAATTTAGTATTAGTTTTGCTTTCACTTGGTTTAAAACTCCGATTTTCTTGTAAAAGAGGATTTTGAGTAGGAACAAAAACGCCAGCAGCTGATGAACAAGCCATTCCCTGTGTTGCAATCCTCAGGCTCCCAAGCAGCAGCAACCACTAAGGGCAAGGTTGTGTAAAAATGATTATGTATTATTTATTATTATTATTATTGTTGTTGTTGTTTTGCATAATAAGAAAAAGAAACAGAATTGCTAAGGGGTTTCCAGGAGCAGGGAGGAATGGTGGGGTGGCCGGGCAGCTGGAGCCATACAGCCGGAATCTTAAGGGCAGAGCTGACATAGCAAAGTGTATCAGCGATAAAATTGCTGATTGGGGACAGGGAACAGTAGAAATCACAGAATCAGGGAATTGTCAGAGCTGGAAGGGACCTCTAGAGATCATCCAGTCCAACTCCCCTACTAAAGCAGGGTTGCCCAATGCACATCACTCAGGGCTGCATCCAGGTGGGACTTGAAGGTCTCCAGAGAAGGGGACTCCACACCCTCCC
>VZRU01016163.1:21992-33352 GCA_013398155.1 Pedionomus torquatus | reverse complement strand
CCACCTCCCTGGGCAGGCCCTTCCAGAGCCTGACCACTCTTTCAGTGAAGTAATTCTTCCTAATATCTAATCTAAACCTCCCCTGAAGCAACTTCAGTCCATTTCCTCTGGTCTTGTCATGATTCCCCTGGGAGAAGAGGCCAACACCCACCTCTCTACAACCTCCTTTCAGGTAGCTGAAGAGGGCAATGAGGTCTCCCCTCAGCCTCCTCCAAACTAAACATGCCCAGTTCCCTCAGCCTCTCCTCATATGACTTGTCCTCCAGACCCCTCACCAGCTTCATGGCTTTCCTCTGGATAAACCAGGATGCTGTTGGCCTTCTTGACCACCTGGGCACACTGCTGCCTCATGTTCAGCCATCTGTCCACCAGTACCCCCAGGTCCTTTTCTTCTAGACATCTCTCCAACCACTCTTCCCTGAGCCTGCAATGTTGCTTGGGGTTATTGTGACCAAAATATAGGACACGGTACTATTTCCCATTTATTTGT
The DNA here is from genome assembly GCA_013398155.1 of Pedionomus torquatus. Taxonomy (NCBI): domain Eukaryota; kingdom Metazoa; phylum Chordata; class Aves; order Charadriiformes; family Pedionomidae; genus Pedionomus; species Pedionomus torquatus. The sequence continues at coordinate 32,862 of VZRU01016163.1, read as the reverse complement.
GAGATGATGATTAATTGAATTAGGAGCAAATGTAAATGCTGCTTGTGCAATAGCCTTAGCTGCCCAGTGGGGTACAGTGATGTTTTCCTTGGGAGAGCCTAGTAATCCAAGGCAAAATCTGTATTTCCCAGGTAGAGAAGAAGACATCATTGCTGTCCCTTATGACCACGCAGCACAGCCAGAGCAGATCTGATGAGAAATCACCACTGCCTCCAAGCTCAGCTGCTCCTGCAAGTCACAGAGAAGTGCAGCAAGTCCCACCACAGAACAGAGAGGAAAATAAACAAGTCCTTTTTATAACATTTCCCAGAATACACCATGTGTCAGCCAAAGGGGTTCCAGCAAGCATGGCCCGGATCTGGTGCAAGTGGGATGGGATGAGGGAGATTGTGGTTTGGCTCTTCCTCCATCATGGGGCTTCACCATGATGGCTTCCTCCACCATTGTGGCTAATATTATGTGAATAGAGTTAAATTTTTCCATATAGAAAGGAGAATATCCAAGGAATTCCTTGGCATCCAGGAAAAAGCCTATTTTTAAAATTTATTTTATTTGTAAATAAGAGAGAGAAATTGCCCTTCCCTTCCCTTTTCCCTTCCCTTTTTTCCCTTCCCTTTTCCCTTCCCTTTTTTCCCTTCCCTTTTCCCTTCCCTTTNTTTGCATACACCCATTAAAACATAAGGACATATTTTATTTTTATTTATTTTTTTAAAGCAAAACTTTTAACGCAGCCAGCAGTAGGATGGCTCTACACTGCCACCAGTAATGAAAGTCAGCCTTGCCAGCCGCGAAGACGGTTTAACCCCTTGGTCACACCTTGCCTTTTAATTCCCTTTGAATAGGCCTGATACAGTTTTGATGGAAAATGCACCCGGTGCATGGTTCAGAAGGCTACAGAATTGAGAGCTATTAAATACTAAAAAGACAAGGTGAGAAACAATTTGCAAAATCTCCTCTTTTTATAGACTGCAGCTATTGAGAAAAATTGAGTAAATTCCCCAGCTACCAAGACTGCAGTCTGTTTCAAGATTCCATCAATTTTTTACGGTACAATCAATATTTATGAATCCCCAAAGAAATGTTGCAAAGAGAAACATGGTGAAACATTTTCCATGCAGTTGCAAAGATGTTACACGGGGACCTAAATAACTTTTAAAATAATCTCAATGACAATCAAAGTGCCTTACATAGCCAATATGGTTTAATGTCAGTGTTTATATTAGCTCTGTTCTAAAGAATAGATGGAAAAGGGGAAAAAAAGTAAGAAAAATGTTTGCAGTTTAATCTCTCCTAAAGAAGACATTTTGCTGTAATAAGTATTCTGTAATTTGGTGCTTAAAAATTCAAAGGAAGTACTATATTGAAAGTTCTTTGATTTTTTTATGCATTAAAAATATTCACCATCATGCAAGCAATGGATTTTTCAGTCAGCTGAAAAGAAAAAAAAAAGAAGATTTCTATAAAAACTAGGCAAACAAATCCACATTCCTTTAATGGCTACTTTAGGTTTAATATCTAAACTTATTTAAATAACTCTGAACCCTCCTGCTGAGAAATATTGAAAGTAATGGATTCCTTTGTGTGTAATCTCCATTTACATGTAGAGTTTAATTTCCCTCTGGGCTGAACCTGTGTAAAACTTGCCTTGAAATGTCCCCCTGTAAAAACACAATGTTTAGGGGGATGCCTTTTGTTTTATTTAAAATTTATTTTACGCATTAACAAGCAAACAACCAACTCACCTACGAGCTGCCAAAAATATGGTGATTGTGGTATGAAGCTGAAAATCACGGGAAAGGTCACTCCTCACCCCAGGTGTCCGGAACTCGGCCCAAAAGCCAGCTGAGCCCTGCAGTGCTCATCACACCAATGGGACAGGTCTCTCTGGAGATGCTGGGACGCCCAAACCCCTTCATAGTGGAAGCGAGAGGGATAGTTTTCCTACACATTTTCTCTGAGGAAGTCAGATAGAGTTTGGTTTTTGGGTGGAACGATTATAAATGTTAAGCTTTCCCCTTGATATTTGGATATCCTTTGGCTCCTTCCCTCATCTCGGTCCTGTCCCACCTGGTACCATGGAAATTTTAGCAGCAAATGGTTTATCTTGCACATTTTTATTTGACCATCTTTTTTTCTTTTTCATTTTTTTTTTCCTTCTTCAACTCAGAGGAGACAATTACAGGAGACATCCCTGTTAATGAGCCGGTAACTCAAAGCATTTAATTACCTAAAACAAAGTCTCAGCTTTGATGCTAATATTTTATTTTTAAACATTAGCGAGGGCAACAGAAGTAAGGGAATCCAATGAATTTGCAAAACATTTCCCGAAACTGATCAGGCAAATTGCAGTCCCAGCTATTTGTAAGTCTAGTTAAGGGTTGTTCCCTTGCGAGGTGTCTTTTTTTCCCCCCTCCCCTCCCATTTTTACTGAGGTATCTCAGTAATTCAGACTCTTACCTAGATATCTCATGAAGGGAAATCTCAGTGGGAAGACCTGATATCTGATCTGTTTCTATATTTAAAGGCAAATTTCACCAGGGGGGGAATATTTTATTGAACCATCTCCCCCTAAAATTGTTTGGGTTTTTTTAATTATTAGTATTTTTTACAGTGAGCTACATTCAAAATAGCAATATTTTAAAACAGTATTTTGTAGCAAGAAAAAGAAATAATTCTCCTTTTCTCCCAGGAGGATTAAGCAGGATCTGCCATAGAGAGAGGGTGGGGCAACAGGAAAAAAGGGCTTGTCCTCAGAAAACTTTGGAATGTTATTAATTCAAACAAAAAATAACAAAACAAAACAACAAAAGAAAACAAAAACCCAAAAGTCAGAAATTAAAGTACTTGGGGATGGGGATAATGATGGGAAACATCCACAGTAGGGTGACCTGTGGGTCCTGCATCACAACGGAGGTGGGGACAACACGTCTGTCTGCATCCCCTTCTGATAAACCCCAGAAAGACTTAAAAGATCAAACACTCTTCAACTCCAGTTTATAAAACATATATTTTTTAAAAAAAACTCCAGCCCTGCTGGGACAAAAACTCATAACAATAGGGCTGCAGAATGGTTTAGTGACACAACCCCCCCCAGCCCAGGCAACCAGGGATGATTTGGCCAATGTTTAATGAGTTGACAATGTTATGTATCCCTTTATCTTTTAATCCATTTAATCAACAAAATTTCAAGCAAGCAAGCAAGCAAACAAACAAACAAACAAAAAAGATGAAACAACAACAGCAAAAAAAACGATGCCCCCAATTTGTGTTTTGTTTGACTGCGAGTAATATTCATGTCTGCATGAGGATGGCATGTAATTAACATGTCATAATCAAAATGACTAAGTTTGACACATTATAATCACTGCATGGAGATTATAGCATAGCCACAGGCGATCTGCACAGCCTATCTTAATATCATTTGCATAATGAAAGCATGGTGGCAGTAATAGCTTTTTTCTCTTGTTATCATAATTTCACCCAGGGCTGCAAAGGGCTTTGGTACTGTCAGATGTTGCCTGTTAAAAGTCATTGCGAGTTGAAGACTCCGGTCCAAGTGACCTAAGTATTTCCATGTGAGCCATCACCGTGTGGCTGCATGAAAACATGAGGTGGGTTTTTTTCCCCTGTGTTTTCCCAGAAAAAATNTTAAAACTGTTCCCCCTTGTCCTGTCACTCCACTCCCTGATCAAGAGTCCCTCTCCTGCTCTCCTGGAGCTCCTTTCAGATCCTGGAAGGCTGCTCGAAGGTCTCCCTGGAGCCTTCTCTTCTCCAGGCTGAACAGCCCCAGCTCTCTCAGCTTGTCTTCTTAGCAGAGGTGCTGCATCCCTCTCATCATCTTTGTGGCTTTCCGCTGGACTCATTCCAACAGGTCCATGTCCTTTCTCTGTTGAGGACTCCAGAGCTGGACACAGGACTCCAGGTGGGGCCTCACAAGAGCAGAGTAGAGGGGGAGTGATTTGTGTACGTCTTCATTTTAGGTTCCCAAGAGACAACCTCTTTCTTACCTGGGAGGTTTCAGCACAACCAGACCACATCCTCTGAGCCACCCCTGAATGTCCCATGTGTTGGGAATAACAGGCTGTGCTGATTCACCACCTTCCTCAAAACAGCTATTGAGCTAGATGGTGATGCTCCACCAGCCTGGCCCCAGCACCCTTGTGGAGGATGCTGGTGATGATGCTCTGCTCTTACCTGCCTGCCTGGAGTAGGACAGCATCTGAGCAGCTTGTCTGGCTCAGGCCACTGACCGTGGCTCTCCAAAGCAATCCCAGGCTGGAAGGTGATTGATCACCCTGAATGGAGAATGGCACGTGCTCTGGTGAGCTGTATGGTGATCCAATGGTCGATGCTGTTGTCTTCTTAGCCAGTTCCTACCCAGTAATAAAAGAAGAGCACTGCTTGTTAAATCGAAGAAATGTCTGCAAACCCTGGGGGAAAAATAATGAAGAGGAGGAGGGAGGCTGAGGATTGACACCAGGTCTTGCAGAGCAGCTCAGGTTGATGCCCCACGTACCCCGAGGTGAAAGCTGAGCCATGTGGTGTAAAGGGCTGGTGAGGGGCAGCCTGTTGTCCCTTTACACACAAAATGGGTGGCATAGTATAGGTGGTTGTCCTTTCAAGTGCCATCCCACTTTTGACTCAAGAAGGCTGAAGACCACATCCTGGCTCTTCAAATGATGGTAGTGGTCCCAGCAGCTACCAAACTTTGTTCATCCCCCAGAATCATAGAATGGTTTGGGTTGGAAAGGGCCTTTGAAGGCCATCTAGCCCATCCCCCTGCAAATGAGCAGGCTTGTCTTCCAGTAGACCAGGTTGCTCAGAGCCCAGTACAACCCAGCCTTGAATTTTTCCAGGGTTGGGTCATCTACCAGCACTCTGGGCAACTAGACCCATCTGATAGTCAAAAAGCCTCTTCTGTCTGGCCAAACCAAACTCCTAAGGACAAATACCCAATACAGGGAAACATTTGAGCTGGACTTTGGTCTGGATATGAACTTTGTGCTTCTTGTTTTACTTTTGTTCTATGTAACGCTGGTAGAGTTTGTTATTTTTCCAGGAGCTCACTTGTACCAATAATTCCATATTTTGTAACTCAAGGTATCAGGCTTTTCTGTCATTGCTATATTGTTCCAGCCAGTGTACAGTCCAATCACATTAACACACAATAATCCTCCTGCAGACGTTACAGCATTAGGAATTACAAATTTATCTTGTAGTACAGAGCGTGGCAGTAGCTCGTGTAACATAAACCTATATAATCCTCTCAGATACACTCGGGAAAGTTCCCGCAGAATTCGGAAAAGACCAGAGCCGAAGAAGTCAGTTATTTGCACCGTGTCCTAGCAGCCAGGTAAAATAGTGTCATATATGCAGAATTATCTAAAATTGTTTCAGCGCAGTGTGCTAAAATGCTTATGTTCAATTAGTTTCTGGTAATAGAGTCAAGTTGTTTCCTGGGATCCTAGCAGAGATATTTTTGGGGGGCTCTTTTTATTTAAGTAGGATTTTTATCATATCCACGTACAAAGAACAAATGTGCTCTGTGAGGTAATTTTTAAATTGGAATCATATCGGTTAAAAGATCAGCATTTTTCCCTAATCTGAAATTACCCAACCAGATGTACAGGTGTGTGTGTACTAAACCCATTTGTCCTTTAAAATACCAACCTTGAGTACCCGCCCAGCTGAGATGACAGGACATGCAACATTTCCTAAATACTGAGAGAAACGGTGTAATTTCACAGCCAAAGTGAATTACAAAATAAAACATCCCTCACGGGAAAATCTACCGATGGGCTTCTTTTCTAGTATCTGCCCTGTGTGATGAGTTCAGGCTGGTTACCACCTCCCACTCCTTGTCTCAGAGGAGCATTGCCCCACACATTCCGATGGCCACTGAGTTTCCTGAGGGCTCTGCAGGGCTCACGGTGAAGAAGTAAGACTCATAATAAAGTCCCATTTTATTTCTCAAGTCATAGAACTACCTGCAGTGGATGCCATGGACAATAGTAAGAAGCACTGAGGGATGGACAAGGGCTGTAGCCTGTCCCCAAACATGCAGCCCCTTGATGCTTGCAACAAATACGTATTTCCTGGTTGAGCGTACACATTGCACCATCCTAGACCACTAGCTCGGGATCCCTTACCAGAGTTTTCTCAGCTAACAAACCAAGAACATAATGGCCTTCAGGACTGAATGATGCAATTTCTAATGCAATGTGGTTCCTTCCAGGATAAGTTCAATGGGACACTTGGTGATACACCCGTTGGACTTCAGGCTACTATAGCCCAAAAGTGTTTCTGCTCCAGTTGTGGCCAGCTCATGGAAACTTCATAGAATAATGGAATGGTTTAGGTTGGAACAGACCCTAAATATCACCAAACCCTTCCAACTCCCCTGCCATGGCCACGGACATCTCCCACTAGACCAGGTTGCTCAAAGCTGAATCCAACCTGGTCTTCAACACTTCCAGGGAAGGACCCTCAACAGCAACCATGGACAACCTGTTCCAGTGCCTCACTACCACAGAATCACAGAATCATCAAATAGTTAGAGTTGGAAGGGACCTTGAAGATCATCGAGTTCAAACCCCTCTGCCACGAGCAGGGCACCTCCCAGCAGACCAGGCTGCTCCAAGCCCCATCCAGCCTGGCCTTGGCCCTCCAGGGATGGGAAAGCACAGTTTCTCTGGGCAACCTGTTCCAGTGCCTCACCACCCNCCTGTTCCAACACGTCCATGTCCTTCAGATGCTGAGGACTCCAGAGCTGGACACAGGACTCCAGGTGGGGTCTCTCCAGAGCAGATTAGAGGGGGAGAATCACCTCCCATGACCTGCTGGTCACGCTTCTTTTGATGCAGCCCAGGATGGGGTTGGCTTTCTGGGCTGCCAGGGCACACTGCCGGCTCATGTTGAGTTTCTCCTCCATGAGCACTTCCAGGTCTTTCTCCTCAAGTTTGCTCTCCAGTCATTCTCCTCCCAGCCTGTATTTGTGCCTGGGATTGCCATGTCCCAGGTGCAGACCAGAACATAACTAGTTACTAAAAAGACCCTCAAAATGGTCACTTGTCTCATGGATCCCCATGTCAAAGCTGCAGTTTCCCACAAAGACCTGTTCATTTCTATCCAGACCCTGCTAATTTCCAGTGTTGAATGACAGAAATACAAACTCTCATGTCAACACATTTGTCAGTGACATTTAGCACAGAGAAATGCTGGCCTGTGTCTACCATCCTGGTAATTTCTATGCTACTTTCAGCATATTTCTGTCCTACTGATGTCGAGGACCTTTACACGTAGATTATAAAACATTTTCTCCCATAAATGTATCAAAGAACTGTTTCCAGCCTAATTCAGAATATCTTCTTTTGACTCAGTGACTACCCCAGCAGATATTATTTATATGCCAAAAGCACCTGAGACCTTGACTGAATTGCATTCAACTCTGAAGTCCTGACTCAGGCTCACACTCTAGAAAACTGGTATTTTAAGCCAACAGAGCCTTGAGATGGAAAGCAGCTGAGCCAAGCTCGTAGGCTGGAACTGGAGCAAGTAGTAGGACCTGGATGGGGCAGGATGCTGCCAGAGCCGTGCCTTACCCTTGTCAGCCAGGACATCATCTTGGAGAAAGGGTCAGTGAAATGTACCACATTGCCTCTGTAATTAGAGTCATAGAATTGTCTAGGCTGGAAGGGACCTTTAAGATCATCAAGTCCAACCATCAACCTAACTTTGGCAGAAACCACCACTAACCCATGTCTCTCAGCCACATGTCTGCCAATCTTTTAAATACCTCCAGGGATGGTGACTCCACCACTGCCCGGGGCAGCTTGTTCCAAAGCTTGATAATCCTTTCAGTGAAGAAATTTTTCCTAATATCCACCTTAAACCTCCCCTGGTGCAATTTGAGGCCATTTCCTCTTGTCCCGTGGCCTGTTCCTTTGGAGGAGAGACCAACCACCTCTGGCTACACCCTCCTTTCAGGGAGTTGTAGAGAATGAGAAGGTCTCCCCTCAGCCTCCTCTTCTCCAGGCTGAACACCCCCAGCTCCCTCAGCCACTCCTCACAAGACTTGTGCTCCAGACCCCTCACCAACTCCATTGCCCTTTTCTGGACACACTTCAGCCCCTCAATGTTTTTCTTGTCATGAGGCACCCAAAACTGGACACAGTGCATTAGGATCATCCCAGTCCTCTGCTGAAAACACTGTGCTGTTTTCCCATCTCAGTCGTGCCATCCCCGTACCCCAATGACAGCTGTTGGTTGTCAGGGACCAGCACCTTACAACGTGCATCCCACCAGGGTTTCACTGAAGAGGATGCTTTGCCTCTGAAAAGCCCTTGTAGGGCTGAGACACAGTGAGTGAGGGTCTCACCACCAGGTTGGCTTCTCAGAACAGAAACAGGGATGCGCTGCACCTCTCCCAGGGTGGCCGCCTACTGTTACAACATCTCCTTAAATTCCCGTTCTTAAGTCAGACTAAAGTCAAAGCCCATCTCGCTGTCATAATTCCAGTAGTTCATGTGTCTTCTAATCACATGTTTTATGGTTAGCAAAAATGCCCCATGGGAGCTGATTAAAGGTTTATGAGAACCAAGAAAATCTGATAGGATTTGGTTTGAATCCGACCAGTTTTTTAAGTTTCCTATCCATAAGCTTTTAAGTACTTACAAGCCATTATTTCTGCCTTTGATGCAGTAGGGAGGTTGTTTTTCTTTTTTTTTTTTTTTTTTTTTTTTAATTAAAAAAATTTACATTCNGAAGAAAAAGGCAACATAAATCTCCGAGCAGAGATTTTTAAAAATGATTATCAGATTTGGGTAAGATTTATCTTCCTCTTTAAAAAAAGCTTTTCACAATCACAATATAAATGCATTAGCGCAAAAGCAGTCTAAACTCTCATTCTGAAAGACACAGCCCTCCAATATGGGGCTCCTTTAGCAGAAAGTACCTGGAATATGAAAGCAGCTTAACTCTTTGCCTCCTGGGTCTTCAGCCAGACCTTGCCTTGGTTAAAGCCAAGAGATTTCACAGAAATGTGGTGTTTCAAGCCCTATGAAGTTGTCTCGGTGGACGGGTCTTTGCTTGGTTATGCCAAGGGTTTGCAATGGAGTGGTGGCACAGGTTGCTGCTGCACACCAAGTTTGGGATGTCTTCCGAACCAGTTTCTTCTTTCCAGTAATATGGCACAAAGCTTTTCTTGGCTTTTGGTGGGAGAAGGGGAAGCGTCTCCATTTCAACTGGTCGCTGCAGTTGGGCAGTGCAACTAGCTCCTGACCAATGATGGTTGGAAAACATTAATTCAAAGACATTGTCCCTCCACTAAACCCTTTTCTCTTTTTATTTTTTTTTCTTTCTTCTTTTTTTCCCTCTCTCAGTAGACTTTTATATGGTCTGTGGGTCTTGCTCTAGGTAAGTAAAGGCCTTACTTATTTTTCTTGACTGCCTTGGGTGTTTCCTTTCTCATACCAATAAAACACATCTGGTTCCTTCCAACCAAAAAATATTCTGTAATTTTAAGGCAGTCTATAGGAGACAGTCTGATTTGGACAGCTGATTGGTTCACAGCAGTAACGTGGGGGTCACAATGTCTTGGTTCTGCTGCCAACCTCTTCTCTGAGAAGTTTGGAGTTTATTGCACCTCATGTTTTCACCTGCAGAGGAAGAACAAAGAGTGTTTGATTAGGAGTACTGGTGTACAAAAAGATTACAGCTGCTGAAGTGATAGAATCCAAATCTACCTATATTATACCTATTTCATGTGTTTCAGTGCATGGTAGGTATAAAGGCTTCCTGGCTAGCTCTGCTCCCACTGACTTCAGTTGCAATCAAGAGCACCTCCATGCTGTTCAGCATTGGAAGAAGCCACATAAAATAACAGACACCAGAAGTATCAATTGAAAAGTGTTTTAACAAAAAATAGATGTGGGAACAATGTCCAATGCCAAGAAGCTGAAGAAGAGACAAACACCTGCACAAATATTTGAAAGCCTTTCTCAGGCTCTGCAATACTCACCCTCCATCAGGAGCTGTTAATTTGATGTGAGTTATTAACAGCCAGATTTCTAGCAGGCATTGAGCAGGTCTTCATGAAGAATAGCAGTCTCTAGTTCCATAAATTACTTTTTTTCCCAATAAAATCAAGACTCCTGTTCTGATAATCCTGCAGAATAGCCTGCAAACTTCCACTTATGCTGCTACAGAGGAGGCCCACAGCACTGCCTAGATGGTCTCCTTTCCCCTCCATCAGGGCTGGAGGTAAGGTTTAAAACATAGAATCATGGAATAGTTAGAGTTGGAAGGGATCTTCAAGATCATCCAGTTCCAACCGCCCTGCCATGGGCAGGGACACCTCCCACCACACCAGGTTGCTCCAAGCCCCATCCAGCCTGGCCTTGAACCCCTCCAGGGATGGGGCAGCCACAGCTTCTCTGGGCAACCTGGTACAGGGTCTCACCAACCTCACAGCAAAGAAGTTCTTCCTGAGATCTCATCTCAATCTCCTCTCTATCGATTTAAAACCATTATCCCTTGTCCTGTCACTCCACTCCCTGACAAAGAGTCCCTCCCCATCTCTCCTTTAGCTCCCTTCAGATCCTGGAAGGCTGCTATGAGGTCTCCCTAGAACCTTCTCTTCTCCAGGCTGAACAACCCCAATTCTTTCAGCCTGTCTTCACAGGAGAGGTGTTCCAGCCCTCTGATCTTCTTTGTGGCCCTCTGCTGGACGCATTCTGAGAGGTCCATGTCCTTCCAGTGCTGAGCATATAGCATATGAAAACATACAGCAAAGAACACAAAGAGAAAATATTTCCTTATTTGCCAAAAACTCTTCTTAATCCAACATTAAAAAAAAAAAAAAAAAAAAAAA
>VZRU01016162.1:1115505-1125767 GCA_013398155.1 Pedionomus torquatus | reverse complement strand
TTTTTTAATGGGTTTATGTCATATAGTTCTGATAAATATGAAAGGAAAAAATGAGTATTCTTTTCAAATGAGTATTCCTTATACAGTGTAGACTGCATTTTTGAAAAGATTGTTTTGTGTCTTAGTTTTGAAACATCTTACTTGAGACATACCTGCATTTTTTTTTTATATTTAGAAAGAATTATAAAAAAGATTCTGAGTGTGTAATCCCTAAAACCTGGCCTGCTTACACAAATTCAGCTTGCATTCCAAAGAACCAGTTGATTTAAACTTAAGCTATATGTGGAAATTCAAACCCCATAAATTTTGAGAGCATTATCTTGTACCTAGTACATTTCTGCTCTACAGAAATGCTGCTTACCTGCTATTTCAGAAACATTCATGGAAGAGAATAACAAAGACCATCACATAACATGGCATAAAGTTGTCCTTGCCAGACACTAGGAACGTGGTATGCAAATTTTACTGTGTAACAACTGAAGAAAAGTCATTAACACTATAATGTTTTCCAGCTAAGTAATCAGACCATGATAGAATTGAAGTGAACATGCTGATGCCTGAATGTATAAATTAGGATGTGTGGCCTCTAGGCAACTGGAAAGCTTGCAGGATGTTTGCCTGATGTTCCCCTTTTTATCAAATAGACTCCAACATCTACTATTCAGCTGCATCACATCACAATCTGTCTCCCTCTCCCTTTCTCCATCTCCCATCTCTCTCTCCATCTGTCTTCCTCTCCCTCTCCCCTTCTTCCTGTTTTTCATTTGTTTTCCTTAGGAAAGGAAACCTAATGCTTTTACATTTTGTATACCTAAATCGTATAACACACTTGTAGTTAGGAATGGGAGAGCTAAAAACTACTTGTAGGGTTTTGAGTGAAAGCAGTATATAAATAATTGGGTGATTTAGTCCAGGAAAATGATATTTAGATGTCACTATACCTATATAGATCGGAAAGTCACTACATCAGGGTGTTGCCACTGGTGCGCCTTGCTTAAGGAAGGATTAAGCATCGAGACTAATGCCATGACCTGTGTCAGAGATGAAGCAGCTAGTTAAGGCAGGTGTAGCTGTAATCTGGAATGGTTTCTCAAGAGAATTATAAGGAAAGAGACTCTAAACGAACATGCAATTTACACAGTGGCTTCCTCTTAGCAACCTTGTTTCCTGCTAAGCTACAGGATAGACAGACAAACTCTGATGTCTTATTTTTTTTCCCTGGTCTTCAGGAATGTCACTACCTTCATCTCTAAGCCTGAAGTATCCCTTGTTCACCATCCTTTAACCACCAGCAGCCAGCTGGTTGACCAGAAAAGTACTTCAAAATCTTTCAGCCTGATGTTAATCAGCTATGTGCTAATGATTTATCTTGAGGTGCAGAGCCCAGCAGAATACAGAGTGTCTCACTGTGTCTCCAGAAACTTAGAGCAGTATTTCCATTTTATTATTGTCTGAAACAGAAGGGTTCAGACCTGCATTAACACTATCCAAGAACCAAAATAGTATGAGGTGAATGGAGATAAAGAGGTCAGATATTCAAATTACTTGTTATTTAAGCCGTATAGGCAGAGCCATAAGGTGAGAATTTAAAGCAGAAAGTACCTTAGGCAAAAGAAATTTAAATATTTGCATGAACAAGTTATTTAAACTTTGTCTTATGCACACAGATTTCCCACTTCCTAGGCTCTCTCTAAAACCTCAGGACACTGTGGATTTAAAATAGAAGAAGTTATTAAGTTTTATAAGGTCAATGCAGGCATTCAGGATTTCCTAATTAAATCCCATTAACCACTTGTATGAGTTAGACACAAGTTAAATACGAATGCCTCCAAACTATATGCTTTTACATATTAAAAATCTATGCCTTTTGCCAATATATTTATCCCAAACAAATCGTTAACAGATGATTGCATGCAATACTGTTCTGTGGTGACTGAAAGAACATGGACCTAAGAACTGACTCACACTATGATCACAACATATGAAATACTGCACATTACATCATTCTAAAGAGTACTTGCTCACTGTCTATAGCCTTGATCTCTGCCAAAGGGCAATTTTTTGAGACAATAGATTGAGTTCAGACTGAAAATGAATAGTAGCAAGGCAATATTGTGACCACTTAAAACATAGAAACAATTCTTTGAAAAGGGCAATTTCACACAGTTGAAAAAATTAAGTTATGGGCAAAATCAAGTGGGAGGAAGTATTGAAACATAAAAACATGAATTATGATTGGGAATTACTTAAGAAAACTTTATGAAATGTCAAAACCTCCCACCATTCTACACTCATGAAAGACTACTTCAGTTAAGTAACCATTTAAGTTAAAAGGAGATGTGAAAATGGCAATAAAATAATTTTTCAAAATTCCAACATACAGTACACATAAAATGGAGAATCAAAGAGAACAAAAAAAAATCGAGAAAAAAAGCAATTGTTCAGGGAAAATGTAGTGGCAGCACACTCTGTGTAATTAAAATTAAGAATATTTTCAAGATGAAAACTTCTTGCATGCAACTAAATATCTTCTCCATAAGCAAATAAGTGATTTTATAGGTTTGTAGATGTTTGGGGCACATTCATTCTTTTAAGCTATATTTATCTGTATGCATAGTGATATGAAATACAAGCTATTTTCTGAGGTGGTCAGAAACACTAATAATCTGTGCCTCTGTCTTGTCCACAAGCTCTGAGTTCAAAGGAGACCGTTGGCCTCCAATTCAGCCATTGCATTGGAGTCGTAGTAGGTGAAGAGTTAATTTTTCTCTTCAATCTAATAATACTGCTAATGCAACTGCAGATGCAAATTTATCAAAGGCTTCAAGGATAAAGTGAAAATACCCTATTTACCTGTCTGATATGCTGCTGCGGCAGCTGCTCCCCCAAGATGTCAAGACATAACAGTTCTGAACAATGTGCTATTAATTTCAGAGTTTAGTTAGAAGAGGCCTAGATAAGAAAGTAAAATTATAAAACAGAAAATTGGTTCATTTTAACTCAAACCAGGACATTACCTAAGGTAGATGTATTCTGGTATCTTTTCCAAAGCTGAATTAAAGAATTGAAGTCAAATCATGCAATTGTGCAGAACTTCTGTATCCTGACCTATTTTTGTAGAGAAATACTTCTTGATTTGAGGGAAAGAGAATATTTGAAATTATATTGTTGGAACCTTTTCCAGAGGGCTGCTATCTAAGCAACTGCATTTCTCTCACACTGGAATAGGACTTGCGTTGTTTGTGAATTTTCTGTCTACAATCTGATATTATGCAAATTTGATAGAGGGAAAGATATATAGAAGAAAAATCACAGGCGCATTGGAAGAAAATAGATTTTGTCCTGTTTCACACTGCTACATACTATGAAGTATTAATCTCCTTGAGGTTTATTAATATGAATTTTGTTTATGTTTTATTAATATGACTGTTATTTTGTTTCCTCGTTCTTCTCATAAGAAAAGGCATTTGTAAGTTAGTTCCCTCACCATTCTAAGTGTCTGTTATTCCATTGTACTACTGTGTTTTCTGCTACGACAATGCAGTCAAAGTGAACAAAAGAGTAAGTTGTATTTGTTTGAACTATTTTTTAAATAAAAATAACTTGAAAAAATAAATTACACTTGTACACAAGATACTAATTTGCAAGAACTAATTGTTAATAATCTACTAAACACTCGTTATCTAGTAGTCTTGTTACAAATACAGTAGTCATGATATGTTACTTTTTGTTGTTAGCAAAAATAGTTTTACAGTTAAAAAATACATTTTTTCAATTTATTCATGCACTCCAGGATGTAAACCAGCCTGAAATTATATTTTGGTATTTTATCTACCTATGTGAATTTCACAGACTGCAACTAAAAGGTTAATGAACCACATTACAAACCAATGGTCCATAAAAACTTAAATATATTGTACATACAGCCATGCTGTTCCTTCTAGTGTATTTATTTTTTGTTCTCTCAAGTGAGGTATTTCTGCATTAAGCAGAATCTAAATCAGGTGTGTATACACACACTTGAAAATAGGCATTTTCAAAGAAACTAATTAAGAAGAGGCAATATAGTTAAATGTTAAAAACATGCAGATGTAAATTCAAAAGCAACCAAAATACAATCCATTTATACGTGACACAGAAAGACTTTTTAGTTTGTATTCTTGCTTTTTGTCTTAAGAATCAAATATCTAACAAGAAGCAATGTTGAGCAATATATCCCAAAACAAGGATATCTCACTGAATGCCAAGAAGGGATGGGATAAAACTGCACTACAAATGACTGATGACAGCTGTAAGCTCTTTACCAGTAGGTTTATGAAATCCCATCAAATACAGGTTTCTCAGTGTCTGCTTCAAAACGTATTTGGCCTCCAGGGCCAAGAGACTAGCAAATGGGAATATTCTGACTTTGAAAAAAAAGCAGTTCCGGCATACTAAAGCAGACTCAATAAATGTTACTTCAGGAGAAGGAAAAACCTTTGCTTTTAGCTACAATAAGATCCTGCTAAAAATTTGTGAGAAAATCATCCTAACCCTGAGAATTTTTGAATGATCAGAGTTTTTAGTTATGCTAATTAAGTAAATACGGTTTAAAATACCTAAAAAATTGTATGGTTTGTATATCAGTATATATGAGCTTACTGAGACAGTAATTAATGCTGTAGTTAATGTTCAGAATATACAAGTATTCTGAGAAAATAAAGGATTTAAAACTTCTTGAGGAAAAAGATCCAAATATAGCCTAAATGACAAAAACAGAAAACAAGTACGGGAAGTTTGTAAGCCAGGATCTTCATATCCTTATGCAATCAGGTTTAAGAGACTTCTTACAGAGCTATCAAAGTAGGTAGCTAATAAAAATATAAGAACACAACATTACTATATGTAAAGAAGGAAGAAAGAAATATAATTAAGTACTTCACAGCAGATCTCTTAACTCTTTCTACTTTTCAGTAGAAAGGTATTACACATTTTAGCAAAAAACAATTGCTTCTAAGACTGTGAAGCCAACACAGAGTTGGAAAAACTGAAAATTAACAATTCAGAAAATTTACTACTAAATACTTTTTAAATAGGGAAGAAAAATTGAAAATAACACTGAAACAGATCTTGCAATGCCTGCAAGATGTCTGGGAGGTTTATAGTGCTTTGTAGCTTCACATAAAAATTTGTATTTTCAAAACCTAATTTGCACCTGCAAGACTGACAAGTACAGAGGTTGATCTTGGTATTCAGATTTGTGTGATGACTGCTTACATGAATCATTGCAGCTTGGACTAAAGAACAAAGCTCTCAAATTGACGGCAGTTCCAACATTTGGTAAGTAGGCAGGAAATTAAAACACACTGATAAATGAGTTACATCTGTGCATATATGGAAGGACAGATATTTGTAGGTATCAAATGTGTAATCACACAAATAAGTGCCCATTTTGATATTCCTTTCCTTTCCCCCCCAATTATTATTATTGTAATACTACCTATGCAAACACAAGACTTCCAACTGAAATTTAGGCAGCAAAGTTTTATTTTTTTTAATGGCTTTTTTTCTTTATTTTATTTTCCTGAAGGAGAAAGTGGCCAAGTGTCCACAACTGTTTTTAAAGAAAGGAGACTTTACTTCATTCTAATAGGAAATGTTTATGGGTGAACTAAGACTTTACCCACTATATAAATTTCTACAATACATTTATTGTATAGCAGTATGACTGAAGTATAGAATATCACAGAGAAGACTAATCTAAAAAGGACTATGTAGGTTATTGGAAATGTTTTCTTTATCAAGTCAGGTAAGAAAATAAAGAGGACTCTGCTAAAAACCAAAATGGTTTAATTTGCTTTCATCTGTGAGTAAAGAGGGTGAGCTATTTGAAAATGAATCAGCCATTTTGCTTTGTTTTGTTGTGTCTTTTTCATCTTTCAAACACTTCTGTTTCATTCCAACTGAGTTCTAAGTGGCTTTTTGCTGGCTAGTTTACAAGCAAAAGAATAATGTGATCTAGTTGTATTTAAGAAAATTAATATCCAGACAGTTAAGATTTTTCAGATTACTCAGCTGAATGCTATGGTGGCTGTTCTGTTTTTTTGGTCATCCATCAGTAAAGCTGTTGGAAGTACTGAAGGGTGAGGAAAAGAAAATTAATCTTGAATAATTGTTCAGTTTTGAAGAGCTGTTTCATCATACTTCATAATATTGCACAGACCAATACTATTTAATAGGAACCCATTGACCACAGAAAAAAATAATACCAAAAAAATTCTGGTTTCTAGTGAACTAGAATTCTCATGTTACTTGGTTATGTTCAGGTTCCTTATAATTGCATATTAATACACATTTTTAATAGAATAAAACATAATATACAAAATAAAATAAAAAATAAAAATAAAAATTAAAAAAAAAAAAAAGAAAAAAGAGGAGGATTCTGGAAAAGCATCTCTAGATAGTCACACAAGTAAATTGGTAGGTCTTATATTCATTCTTCTGTGTGGAAGTTGTTAAAAATCCAAATGGTGAGTCAGTTACTTTTTTATTATTATTATTCAACACAGAGTATCTTGAGCATGAATGAAAAGTAATGTGTCAGAAGTACTATTGAGTGACTGATTAATATTTTTGATATTGTACCATGTTGGAACCACCTGCATATCTGGAAATACAAGGAAATCATGGCTGATATTTATTTCTTTTTTGAAAAGCTTAAGTATGTCCACTTTTGCTTTATACAGTTACAAGGTAGTTTTCCATGTCTAAAAGGACAACTTTTTAATAGAATCTGGACTAAGCATAGACCCAGTTCTAGCCATTCCATGTTTTTTATCTCCATTTTAGGAAAATGTAAGGAACTTTGATTCTCTTTCCCTCTGTCTATTCTCTCAGCTATTTTACACTTCAAAATAAACCCAAGTGAATTTAGTGCAACAATTCTCAATGCATGGATCCTCGACTGAGTGACAAAAAGTATGATTGTCAGCATTTTACATTTGATGAGTGAAGTAGAGAGGTAAAACTATCTGGCAGTAGGTCTGAATATCAATAACAGCCTAAATTCAAATCTGATTTACAGCACAAAGACTATTTTGCAGAAGACACTTTTGAAGAAATGCCTTACATAAAATATTTTTATGACTTACAGATTAGATGTTACTTTAAGGAATAGCGTGAAAGGTGGAGAGTGAAGTTGTCTGTGGAGACTTTCAAAGAGGAAATAGAGGGCTGGTAAATTAGACACTGTATTTTAGGAATCCATGGTAATTCTGATTTTCGTTCTGAGTTTTTGATTAGAGCATGGGTGCAGT
Organism: Pedionomus torquatus; assembly: GCA_013398155.1. Lineage (NCBI taxonomy): Eukaryota > Metazoa > Chordata > Aves > Charadriiformes > Pedionomidae > Pedionomus > Pedionomus torquatus. The sequence continues at coordinate 1,118,472 of VZRU01016162.1, read as the reverse complement.
TTTCATGTGAATGTAGTACTATGAAATTGGTACTGCAATCAGTATCAGGTCTTCCTTTGTCCATTTGCTGTTCCATTGCAAAGACAAGCATTTCAGGGAGAGCAGCAAGAAGCAAAATGTAGCTCCCTTGAATTTATATGTATACAACAGACTTCAACTTACTCAACACAAATATACTCAATCCACTGAGAAAGTTAAAGGCCAAAAGTTGCTTACTTGTGAAGGGATTAGGGGAGTCAAATTTGATTTGACATTGTTTGATTTCATTTTCCTTTCCTGGGCATGAAAACAAAGATTCATTTGTTTTTCAGCAGTGCACACATTGAGTATTTCATGTCATTAAAGCATTTCCAATCCACTTATGTTTGACCGATGAAAAATGATGGAGATATAATATGACCAAGGCAAATCACAAACACCCAATTTCTTCTGCTTTGAATGGGTTTCAATTACCATTAATTTGTGTTTAAAAAAATCCAGTCATGCTGTGACCACATTATAAATGTATCATCTGATGATGATTTTACCATAGGAACTTCAGAAATCTGTTCCCATTGCTCTCCACTCTGCAAAAAAGAAAAGGGAACACTGACAGATGATACCAGTCTCCTGCTTATCTCTGTGTTAGGAAACAAGACTTAGAAGATCAACTTCTTAACTGGGAGATTCATCCTCAATAGAAAAGATCACAGCAGGCTTTTCAACCTAATGGCTGCAGAAGCAGCAGAACACAGGTAGTGAGGATAAAGAAAGGGATTTTTTTTCCTGGAGGAACTTGTCCCTGGAAATTTTTTCTGGTATGGCAGCTCTTTCTAAAGATGTGGCACCTGTCAGTAAAAAAGAAGAAAAATTACCCTTCTGGCTAGTGAAAAGGGGCAGAGCAATTAATTATTCAATCCTCAGCCTGTCAGCTATGACTAGTTTTTAAAGGGCTGTTCACTGCAACTCAGAATACCAGGCTTCTGTGCACTAGCCCGCCATTTAAGATGCAAAGGTGTAAAGAGATCCTTCTACTTGTCTTCAATTTTATATCCATTGATAGGCACAGTCCAGCCTCCAGATGAAATAACCAAATCCACCAGGAACAAAACAGTATTGCAGAAAATTGTGAATCCATTTTTATTTCACAAGCTCTGATTTTTTTTTTCTGCTTGCAATTTCACATTCAAATTTTTATTTAATATTTTAAACATAATGTACACTTTAAATTTGGCATGATTAATAGATGTTGATATTTTCCCATATACTGAGCGCATTGCTGCAAAATTAGAAATGAACACTCTTTCTGTTCTAGAAAACTTTTACTTTAATTATAGATAAAACCCCATAAGAAGAAAGAAGTAGATTAAAATTCCTGCGGCTACATAATATACCATTACATAGTCTATGATGGAATCAGTCTGTCAAAGAAGCTGACCTGAACTGCAGAAATCGAGATCCCATAACTAGGAGGTTCATTTCAGTTATTTATTCTTCAATAGTTGACTTGTAAGACAAATAAATTTCTGATTTTCAGTCTTTAACTAAGAAACTTGAGGAAACTGATTAGATGATTAAACCAAATAATTGAATTGCCTCACCTTTGGTTTTTTTCTACAAATACAGCTGAAGCTGCCATTTTGGGAAGCGTGCTGCAAAACAGGAAAAATGCAGGGAAAGAGAAAGAAAAGCATTGGTTCTTTTTCCCCAATACTTTTCACAATTATATGACTCTTCCCAGCTGATTGTTTCAAAAAGAAAAAAAAACACTACTAATTTTATGAATGCAAAGAGGAGATATTATAATTAAAGTCAAGAGACTTGGACTTTCTTGAAATACAAAGTGTAATAATATGAAAATATATACAAATCAATGCATTTGATTAACATGAGGTATGTCTGTGTGTATTATTCTATCCTAGGGAATGGAAACCTCTTCTAATTCTTGAATGCATTGCCGGTATTATAATTTCCACAGCTTCAGACCCAGAAGATACCATTTCTATTCTTAGCATTAAATCCTACCTGCACAGAAATTTTGAAGAAAGTTGTTATTGCCTTAAACTCTTTGACTGTGTATGCACTGCACAATGAAGAAAATATAGTCTGAAAATCACCATAAGGATCTCAGGAAAAATTTCTTTCTTAATGGCAATAGACCCTTGAGGTAAGTGGTATTGGTGGTTCAGGTTTTTTGTTTACATAGAATTGTGCCTGATGAACTATTGTTATTGTTTTTAAAATCCATTTTGATGAGCAGTTCTGTCAGACTCATCCATCAAACAATAGTCAAACAAACTATACGTGTGTAGACTCTAGCTATACACACTATTCTTTTTAGATTTAGGAATCAGATCAATAACATGCATTGTTTAGGCAACTCTGGAAATGGGTAACTAAGTTTGAAAGTTTAGTCCTAACTACCCCCTTTGCTGGTCTACCTGTTCCTTAAGGTGACAGTGTGTATGTATATAATATATATTTGCAGATGAACAGAAAATTGTTTCAATAGTTCTTAAGTGTGTTTTTTCTATTTAGTAGCATAGACAAGCACTGTATACTGCAAAAAAAAAAATAGTTTAAAAGCCTTCAATGTGGATTTTTCCTTTCAAGTTCCTATGGCCTAGCAACAAATTAAAAATAGAACATGTATTTGAACATGGGCATATTCTTTTCAACACTGGTGAAGCTGATTATAACCTATTCTATCACACTGCAGTGTGATCCAATCTTGTCTGCAAGGTCAGGCTAAAGTAGCTTCCACTCCTCCATCCGATGTTTATAATGTTAATAATAGCATTAAATCAATCTGAGAGAGATTTTGCTTAGACAGTATGATGTGCATATGGAATGAAGAATGTGATAGATTCATTGTTATGAGGAAATGCAAAGAAAAGTCTTTGTGAGAAGAAGAAAACAGTTTGGAGGATAATGGACGTCTTCAAGATGTCCAGAGCAGATGCAAAGGAAAAAAAATGAGATACTGGG